>JARBJD010000198.1:0-137459 GCA_033064195.1 Blattamonas nauphoetae
GTGCGATCTTCGATCTGAGAACTTTGTTCGTTTTCAATAATGTTTCAAATATTTTTTTATTTCACTTAAATGACATCACTGAAAATATTAGAACCGTTTGAACCAGAACAAAAGGAGTTCACAAACATCCACGACTTTCAGAGATACTTGGAGAAGAATAGAAAGAACTGAATGAGTACACAACTCAGAAACTGAATAGGATGATTCAAATCGATGGATACAGAATAACAAAAATAAGAGGTGAGTTGAACTGAAACGATATGTCGATGCTTCCACTCCTCCTAATTCACTATCGATTGATCAAAGATTATCAGACATTGAAGAATCCATTCGAGCGCTGACTGACTCAATTGGAAACCTTATTCAAGAATTATCGGACAGTCCGGTTTAACCCTTCTTTGTTGATCTCTGTCGAGCAACTCCATCTGTGTTGTATCGAAGAATGACTGCTTCACATTTTGTTTCCTTTGGTAGACATTCCAGAATTGTCGAATATCAATTGGTGAGTTCAACTGAGGATAGACTCGACTGATTCGTTCTTTGTTGAATCCTCCAAAAATCCACATCGAATCGATGTTTGACTTCATGTCAGCTGACAAACTGAAGAGCTCATGCATTGTCAGAAAGAATGTGAATTTCGGTTGTCGATTTTCCAATAATAAGTCCATCATTGTCATTCTATTTTTGGATGTTCTACGTTCCCCAAGGATTCTACGACAGTCATCAAGAAGGATAATCGTTTGGAGATTCTTCACTGAGAAGTCATCAATGTAAAGTGAGTCAAAGAGATTCTCTCTGCATTCATCTGTGATTCTGTTCTGCCATTGATTGTCCATAATTTCTTCATACGCAGCTTTCGATTCAGAGTTTTCCAACAGAAATGGAAATGCATCATCGTATTTCACTTTCACATAAGGAACGTTCAGTATTGGTTTAAATTTATCGAAGGTTGGATCAATGTTCTTATCAGTCACGAAGACAAAGAGGTGAAACAGTTCATTTCTGACCTGAACATTCTGGAGCTTGGCAACTTCCCGAAGAGCATTAAAGGTTTTTCCACTTCCTCTATTCCCAACGAGGACATTGACACTATTGCGATTGAAATTCAAGTCTGGATGAATCTGTGATTGCACTTCATGAGAAACATTCCTATTTGATGCTTCACTCAATTTTGCATTCACATAGGCTGTAAGCGAGAATGGAGATTTCTTCATTTGTGATTTAACTCTAATTAAAATATACTTTTGGTTTTTTTATTTTGTATGAAAACACACAATGTCACAAAAGATAGTGTACGTTCAACCACAAAGAAAAGCACAAGCGAAGAAACCAAGAATGAGATACGGACCAGAGACTCAAGCAGCATTGAAACGTATCTATGCCGACGATGATATTCAAACCAGACGCAATGATGTTCTGTGTAGTCTTCCATCAGCACGTGAGTATATTCAGAGAACAGGACGAAATTGGACTGCGAAAATAGAACAATATGGACAAGTTCCTGATGTGATGGTGTACGATAATGATACTGGAGATTTGATTGCAGTCAATGGTGCCATGCTAACTCCATACAACAGTAGACCAGTCAAAGAGACTTACTATGCAATGAATCCAACACCTGATAGGCGAAGACAGAAACCATACACATCGTTCAATCAAGAAAATGGAAGGAAAATAAAAGCGGTGCATAGGAATTTCCTCAAAAATGGAACATACGATTTGCCAACCAATTATCGAGACATCAGCTATGAAGAGATGAAGACCAAACGATCTCAACAACCATATGCAATAATGAAGAAAGCTGTTGGTGAACACATGACAGACACATTGGGAATAACTCGTGCAAATCGAAGCAATCCAGCTGATCCCAGCAAGAATGTGTTAGACAATATGGTGTTCAATTCAATTCAATCACAGATTGCATCACTGATGTGGGATCAATGGCTTCATGATCATGTTCAGGACTACAATCCCAGTATGAAACAAAAGAAAGCCTTCAAAGATCAGATTTATCCAGTGTTTCTCCAAATGATCACTCAAGATACAACGTATTTATCGGAATACTGTACTCGCTATTCAACTCACATATCAACAGAAGTTAATAAACTGAAAGCCAAAGCATTCAAAACAGTCACAGATGATGATATCAGTGGATTCCAATCTGAAATGCCTGGATATTATCGATTCGCTCAGTTGGACAGTTCTGGAATGGGAGCTATAGATCGAGCAGAAATGTGAATTTAAAAACATTAATATATATTTTTTATTTTTATAGAAAGTGATGCAACCAATTCTAAGTTGTCAATTTACAAAACACACAAGTTCTTCTTCAGTACCAACATCAATCACCAACAATGTCATCATCGACAATAAAGGATCCAATTCTGGAAGATCGAGACTCGAAGATCGTAATGACCAGAGCGCAAATGTGGAGCTTGAAAATGAACGAGGTGCTTATGATCCACCACTCGAGACAAATCCATCAGCCCCCATTCAAAGCCGTTCTATACCACTGAGGGAGTACACTTCCAACATTTCAGCATTCAAAGATCAGTTATTTCTCGTCTACAAGAATGCCTTCGCTTGTGAAAAGAAATTGTTGAATAACCTCATTGAACCTTCGAAGAAACTGATCACAAACCAAAGTGATTTATGTGCACTGATTGCGACTCTCACTGGAATCAATGATGTGGTGATTGAATTGGACGATTTGTCTGATAAGTGCTTATGCCTGAATAAACTCCCAGTGTTTAGAACCATTTTCAAGATCCTTGTTGGAGGAAAAGACATGAGCATCGCCTACAATGAAGCATACAACACCATCCTCAATTATGGCATTTCTCTGACGAAAGCAATACCCCGTTAGGGCAGAAATCTCTTCTGAGATTATTTCCTCGTTAAAATTATAAATGAATTGTATTTTTTATTTTTACATGAATGGCACCAGGAAGTTTCAACAAACTCAAAAATATAGGCAAGCAATTCTTTCAATTCATCAAACCTCTAGCTCCAACATTGCTTCAAGTTGGTGGTGGATTGCTCTCACAAACGAACAGTAAATTCGGACAAACAGCAGGAGGAATACTCAATGGATTAGGTGGAATGATGGACGTTTATCAACAAAATAAGGCAATCAATCGTCAACAAAAACCGCAGATGATCGAGTACGAACCACCTCGAAATGGACGATTCTCAAATGATGATATGCCACTCTCGTCAAATTCCAAAATTCAATTCAAAGGATAAAAATTCACTAGTATTCAAATATTTTTATTTTTATTAAAATGGCACCAGGTTGGTTATCAAAATTAGCAGCAGTTGGCAAAAACATACTCAGAGTTGGAGCTCCATTTCTGAATCTAATACCCTTTGTTGGACCATTGATATCTAAGGTCGCACAGACAGGTGTTGAGATGATTCCTGATGTGAAATCGGATCAGCAAATCCATGCAGAAAAGATGGCACAATATGAGCAAGCAATCAATGAAGGAAACATAGCAGTAGCGAACAAGCTCAGAGGAGAAATACTGAAACTGGAAGAAAAGCTGAAACCTAAAGTGAGGAAACAAAAAAAGAAAAAGTAACTAGAGTTAAAGCATAAATGAAATTTTTTATTTTTGTTAAAATGAACTCACATTTAACACATCTGACAAACAAAAGAACTGGAGCTACATCATTGACTGGAAATACAACTGGATCAATCAAGTATACCAGAGATGACATTGGACAAATACAACAACAACTCATGTCTGAGCATCACATAAATTACCTTCTGAATGATGGGGCACACAGTACTTCGATTCAGGAATTGAAACCATCAGAGAACTCACGCTTCTATAAAGGACAGGAAATAATCATTCCATTGACTGGTAATCAAGACATCTGTCAAATCGATGATTCCTTCATTACGTTCACAATGACAGCAACTCTGAAAGTCAACAACTGGAAACAAACTGCAGGTAAAATTGGCTCGTACATGAATGAGAGGATATTCATATTCGTTGGACTCAAACATTCGGCATCAATCTTTCGTGACCTTACTGTACTTCACAACAATCAGAGAATCATCAGCACAACAAACAATGATGTCTCAATGGAGTCTCACATATACAACATGATAAAACCAAAGAGTCAATTAGAGAATCGAAAACATTGTCACACACCTTGGCAAAATGCCTGGAATCATGACGAATCAGTCGCTGGTGTTTATATTCCATTATCAGACTTCACAACAACATCTGGAACAGGAGTGTTTCAAGACACTATCGATGTGCCAATTCGTGTGTCTATTAATCTTGAAGATCTTCTCATATTCTCAGGAATGACTGACTATCCAAGATGTCTCTTTGGAGATCTGAAATTGAGTGTGCACATCAATGAAGATGCATACGTTTGTTGTCCTGTAAATCCTGAACTGACTTTGAAAAATACACTCTCGAAATTGATCAGTGACCACACAACACAGTTGCCACCCATCCGAAGTTCAATTGTCTATTGTAATCGTGATCGTCCAACCTTCCTTCCATATCTCGTCCCCCCATGTACAAAGAACTTCGTTCAAATCGGTCAATCATTTAAGATCATGGCAGTAAAACAAGATTGTGTATATACACTTCCGACTGGTATTACCTCGGAACCTTCCCCTGATGAACAATACATTTCTCTCAACATTATGGATTATCGCATTGATGACGTGTATTGCATGAGTTCTGGATACAAAATGAAGGAAATTGCGAAAGAGAATCTGAAGAAGATGTATCAGAATCGTCCCGGAACAATACCAGCTGAAAAGATCTCATTCTATCCATTTCAGAAAACACCGACTCCATCAGGAATTGATTGTACTCAGCAAATGGTTCTCGTTCATGCCAAGGATATCATGCTTCTATTCCGTCACTACGAGAATGAAGTCACATGTTTCCACAATCCAATGCAGAAGAATATCCAAGTGAATCTACTCAACAAATACTATCCAGAACAACCGACAACAACTATTGGAGCTCGTTTCTATCAGTTCGCATTGTCGACTCTCAATCTTGATTCATACCTTACTGTTCCAGATGATTTGGAGCGATCACTTACAGATTCTCTCGTTGAAGAGAAACTCACTGGTGATCAGAATTATCCCAATGAGACAATGACAAGAGTACGACCAATTCATGACAATTCTGATTTTCTTTTATGCTTCTCAACCCAGAGAAGTGGTTGCCCAACAAACTGTAATGATTCCATCAGTTCCAGAGGTCAGAATGTTCCAGTCACTTTGAGATCTCAGCCAATTTATCAAGGAGTGATTGACACGTACTATAATGTTCTTGATCCAAGTCAAAAAATTCCTGAAAGAGATGGTATGATGACAACATTTACACATCCTCCAGCGCCTATTTTCGCAACAACTGCAACAACGTGGTGGGTATTACGATACAGCAATGGTGAACCAAAAGTTGAGTACTATCCTAATCACACATTGAAAGCATTACATAAAGATTTAGGAATTATTCCAAATTGAAAACATTAAAAGAAAATAATGATATTGTATTTTTTATTTTTCTATAAATGAGAAGTTTCAGATCTAATCAATCAAAACCAACATCGACATTAATTGAGCAAATCGAAGTGCAATCATACTTGCCAAAACAATGGGATTCAGAACCTCACATCTACTCCATCCAAGAAGTGCATCCAACAAATCCTCCCATGCCATGCAGAATTGGAGACGAGATTGAAGTTCCATTGTGCTATGATGGTCATGATGTGACTGAGTTTGCGAAGAGTCATTTGCGTATCGATCTCACGATGACCTTTCCGTATTCATTTCAGATTGGTGAAACGGGAGATTACGTCGGACTATCCGGATTATTCGTCGGATACAAATCATCCTCAGATGCAATTCGAGATATGAGACTCGTTGACAGTCATGGAAACATTATTGACAATTCACTTCAGAACAATCATGTTCACGAATCATTTCTGTATCACACATTCAAGTCGTACGAAGAGAAAAACAATATGAAGCATTGTTACAGTCTGTGGGAAAATGTTCAGAGAATGGATCAGAGTGTGTGTGGATTCTATTATGTCCCAGTCAACAGAAGTAAAAAAGAATTCACTGCGACAATTCCTTTAGTGATTCCATTTGTGAATCTACTTCCATTGAGTACATTTGATCAGTATCCGAATTCAATCTTTGGTAGTTTACGTTTGAGATTTCACTTGACAACTGATTCACTTGTGTATTGTCCCATTCGAACTTCAACTGTCATTCGAAAATCTTCCGAAGGTGGTCGTGAATTGTATCCAGATAAAGACTTAACTACTCTTTCGGATCAATCCAACATGTTCTTGATGTCTGAGGGTGACTTTTCTCCCGTAACACAAGAATTTACACAGATAGGAAATCCTGTACTGAAAGCTACCAAGAAATGGAGTTATACTCCAAATGCCAGTAGAGTCGCAGAGGTTGTCGCCGTTGAATACACTTGCACTGTTCTTTCTTCATCAGTTGATAAAGTCTCAACAATTTGTTACGGATATCAAATCACTGATGCAACAAAACAATCACTCTTCAACACAAATTCGAAGACTCTTTATGTTCTGAAAGCAGAAAGAATTGACACACAATCATTTCAATCAAAAGCAACAGCGATGGGAGTGAGATCAAACATCAGTATCAAACTCAACAATCTCATGAATCTGATGTGCTTATTCCCTGAAAGACCTAATGAGTGTACAGTCTTCAGAAATCCTCACTACGTTGGTCTGTTCGAAATGTTAGGAAGCAACTTTCCCAATTTTCCGATGTCAACCATCTCACCAGAGTTCTATCAAATGATGATGGTGAATGGTGATTTCATTGGTTGTTCTGCAACAGAAGAGTTTGAGAATTCAATTTGTTCAACTCGAGTGTTTGACTATAGAGGAAAGGATATCAAGAGAACAAAACCAGTTACTGATGCAACTTCATTCACATTCATGGTTCCAACAGATCGAAGTGAAATCGCTGGTGGTGAAGAAGGTATCTCAACAGCAGAATCAGTGAATATCGTCTACAGAGGATCACCAATCAATCAGGGAGAACTCGATCCATATTTCACCTCAACTCCAGAAGGTCCTCCTCCACCCATTTTGGCATTGCATCAGGCTACATACTGGTTGTTTTGGATTGAGAATGGACAACCACGAGTGCGATATGTCATTGATCGTCGACTCCAGGAAGCATATGAAGAAGTGAAGAGAGGTTATTAAGAATCAAAAATGATATTTTATTTTTGTAGAAAACAAGAATGGTCAAACGCTATTTCTCAATTCAGAATTCTCACACTGCTCAACTCCCTCCTGATTTTACCAATTCTAGAAAACAAAAATATGTTCACTTCCTTGACTGCAAACTTATCCATGTGAGAGAAGAAATAAATGGTAACTCAACTGTCATTTCAAAAGATATTCCTCAACACATCACAATCCATGGTGATTGGATTCAGACTGATGCATTCAATGACTCATTTGTTGCTTTCTGCAATGAACAGATTGCGAAGCGAAAGAAGTGGGAATTAAGCACTCGACAATCAATTGTGAAGATCTGGTTCAAAGACAGTTCTGGTGAGTCAATCGAGATGGAAACATCGGAAACAATCAATGGAAAAATAATCAGAGAGTATTATGAATTTCTGGTTGATCTCATGTTGGAGTATTAATGCTTCGCATTTCTATGATGACGTAGTCATGGTACTAGTCATTGTGTCGATCAGGGAATTATATTTTTGTACAAGTTCATTGATGAGTGTCTGTTGTTGCTCGACAATGCTACTCAGTTCCTGAATGGCTTTGAGACAGAAGCAAGAGAGTTCTGCAAAATCAACTTGAAGACAATCTGGATTGAAATCATTCACGACTTCAGGGAAAATTTCTTGGATCTGTTGAGCAATCACTCCAATGTGTTTCTTCTCTTGTTCCTTCTTCAAGCATTCACATTTCTCTTTACAGTTCTTCAAGTGTTCTTCATCTGTCTCATTTTCAATTTGCTTTGTCACTTTGTTGATCTTCGAGTCGAATGTGTTGAATTGGTACTGCACGATTTCCACTTTATTCAGTTGTTCAAGAACATCGGGATATGGTTCAATATTTCTTTTGACTCTTCTGTCTGATAGCTGAGAAAAACTTCCTGTTGTGGATATTGAAAACACTCCTGAACCAGTGTCCTCATCGTAGTAATACAATGCTGGTGAGTCACACGGTGACCACAGAATGATACCATCACCATTGAACTGAATTCCTGAAGTTTCTGAAAGCGATTGTGAAATTGATATACCAGACTTAAATGTTGAAGCTGGATATGTTCCAGGATACTTTGGAATAGTTCCCTCTGATATGTTCCACTTCGCTCCATTCACATTGATCAATCCTCCAATTTCTGGTGTCGTGATCGATCCATTTGTGCTGACTACTTTTTGGATTGAAGAGATCGCTGTCTTGTGTGCTTCTGTTGTCTTCTGCAGTGAGTCAATCACTGCCGAATTCTCGTTGGTTGTTGAGAGATTATGATCAATCATTTTCTCAATCATTTGTGAATTGTATTTTTGTCGATTCATTTCTGTTTGCTCTTTCATAGAAAATAAAATTCTTGATTCCCTCATGAACATACGTCACCGGCACAATATTTCTGACATACTCAGAGACCAGCGTACAGTTCTCTTCTCTCATTGATTCAATTAATGCTTGTTCTGAACATACTCGACGTCTTTCGTTGTACATCTCAGTTGGATTCATTTAATACAAATTAAAAAATTCAAAAATAAAATTTCATTCGTTGTTTTATCGTTGGTGATCTTTCGAGACTTCAATTCTGTCATCGATGGGTTCGATCAGTCTTGTTTGATCAGAGAAAGTCCTTCAATGGGACTCGATCCTCTCATCTCATTCAGGATGATTCTTTACCGTTTGATTTTGGTGTGTTATGTTTTCTTTGTTCACATTTGTTCTCTCTTCTTTTCCTACATCACTTTCTCGTTCTCGATCCTTCACTTTTTTCTTCTCCTCTCGTTCAGGTACACTATTATGTTTTATCCTCAGCATTTTTGTTTCTGACTTCTCTTCAACAGGTTTGTTCTCTTTTTTGATAAATCTCTTCATAAAACTTTCTCTTGTACCAGATCGGATCGAACCAAACTCGACCTCAACATTCAGGTACACAAGTGTGTTTTATCTCTTAAAAGTGTGTCTCTCGTGATTTTACTAACAGGTTTGTTCTTCTTTTTTGTTCATCTCTTTATAAAACATATTCTCGTACCCAATCTGCGTGATCGTCCATCGTTGGTACACAAGTGTGTTTTATCTCTTAAAAGTGTGTCTCTCATGATTTTACGAACAGGTTTGCTCTCTTTTTTTATGAATTCGTTTATAAGACACATTCGTGTACCAGAATTTTCACTTCACTTTTGACATTCTCTTTTCTGGTACAACACTTCACTTTATCCTCTCATTTTCACTTCATTGTCAGTTTTTTTTCATTGTCTCTCACTTTTTTACAAAATTAAAATTTAAAATGACGTGAACAAAATTTTGATCCTCATCTTTGCTCAAAAAACTTTGTGATTCATCGATAAAATTGTATGCGTTGGTACACCACTTTGTTTTACTTTCATTCAACTTTCATTTCACCTTTTACACTTCACCACTCTTCGATTTATGCTCTTCATTTTTTCTAAAACACAACGGTGTACCAACAAAACGTGATCTGAAGTGATCGTCCAGATCAGGTACACCACTTCACCTTATCGTTTCATTTCACAACTATTTGATTTCAATTCTCTTTTTTGATCAATACGAAGTGGAACATTGAACTAAAAATGTGTGATCGTCAAGATAAAAATGAACTGTAAGATCTGGTACATGAATGTGTTTTATCACTTCAAACCTTGTTTCACTTCACAATTTTGATCTCATTATTGACATGTTTGCTCGAATCTTTGATAAAACAAAGTGGTGTACCAACGAGACTCAATCTGAAATGATCGGTGAGATCTGGTACATGAATGTGTTTTATCGTTTAGTTCTCACTTCAATCATTGTTTTTTACTCTTGTTTTCTGAAATTTTGATGAACGCGTTCATAAGGTGAAGTGGTGTACCAACGAAGTGAGAAAAACAATGACTGGAGAGATCTGGTACGTCACTTCACTTTATCGTTGCTAACGTTGTTTCACTTCACAATTTTCTCTAATTAGAAACATTTTTGCCAAACCCGTTCATAAAGTGAAGTGGTGTACCAACGAAATGCGAAAAACAATGATCGTTCAGATCTGGTACGAGATTTTGTTTTATCGTTTACTTTTCACTTCACTCACTCTTTTTTTCTCTTTGTTTGTGAAATTTTGACGAACCCGTTCATAAGGTGAAGTGGTGTACCAACGGAACGCAAAGGATCAAGATCGTGCAGATCTGGTACGTCACTTCACCTTATCGTTTCATTCTCACTTCATTTACATTTTAGTACTCTAGTTTTGTGAAATTTAGATGAAGATGTTCATCAAACTCAATACTTTCCCACCATTTTCACTATTTCCATTTCACCATTCACTATCATACTTGCCCACTTCATTGTTGCTTCATTCACATTCTTTTGTTCCAATTAAGCAAAAAAGTTGATAAAAAATGAGTTATTGTGATGTGCTCGTGAGGTGTAGACGGTCGAAAGAATGCTCGTGAGATGACGAAAATGAAGAGGAATGACGAAGAGATTGAATGTGAAATGGTGAAAGAAAGATGAGAGAAGAAAGGGGTTGAAGGTGTTTTTGAAGTGACAAACACGGTGAAAAGTTGAGAGTGAGAAACATGAAAAACCAACATTATGAAAAAACTAGTCGTCAAAAGTGTCGCGAAAATTCAGTACTCCCTCCTCGAAAGGTGAGAAAGAAGATGTGATGTGAGAAAATCGGGGCAAAAATCGAAATGAGTGAAAAGTTGGTGAAAATGTGGTGCAAAAAAGGTGCGTTCAAAAAAAGACGACTATGAAGGTGAGGTGATCGGGAACCTAGGAAAAGCGTCGGAAGGACGCGAATGCGAAGATTTTGAAAAATCTAACGCAAAAAACGAAAACTGACGAAAAAAGTGGCGAAAGATGACGTGAAAAAGTGAGGTTGAAAAGTGTCACCAAAAGGCAACTCCGAGCGAAATGAAGTGTAAAAACGCAAATAGGAGGCAAAAGTGATCCTAAAAAGTGAAGTGCTGAAAGCGCATACATTTTTTTTAAAATTCGGAGAAACTCGAAAAATGGAATATGGGTTGATCTAGAAAAATCCCGATCCGGCCTTGATCTAACCAAAAATCCCAAACGTGTTTTTTATCGCGAATTTCACCTTCTGAAATCGATTTTGTAATTTTAGAAGGTGTTTGAGGTGTGTTTGAGCCATATAGCAGCAGTTTTAAGCAAGTTCTGAAAATCGACTTTTTGGTCCCTTTTTCGACCACTGTTCGGTACGTAGCTCCACGAATTCTCAACCGATTTTCATCAGGATTGTTTTGATCGACGACTCACATCGTCCCCGACATTTTAGAATTTTTTTCGATTTTTTTCGAAGTGGTTCTCAAGTTGGATTCACTTTGTTCGAGTTCAAAAGTGAAAAAACATCGAAAAAAGTGACAACATTTTTGGATTATGACAAAAAGTTGCTTCAAAATTGACGCTTAAAATGAGGTCGAAATATTGGACATATTTTTGGAATTTAGGTCAAATATTGGCATCATTGAAATGTCCCAAATTCCTTTTAATACAAGATTTAGAAATGGTCAATCGGAATTGACTTTTCGTTTCTGATTTCAACGACTATTTCAATCTGGTTCCCAAATCGTCTACTATACTACTGGTCATCACTCGCCCGCATCTCTCCAATTGTCTTGCACGCCCGCATCTCCCCACTCGCCTCGCACGCCCGCATCTCCCCACTCGCCTCGCACACCCGCATCTCCCCACTCGCCTCGCTCGCCCGCATCTCCCCACTCGCCTGGCTCGCCCGCATCTCCCCACTCGCCTCGCACGCCCGCATCTGATCGACAGCCTCTGTCACACGCACCTGATCGACAGCCTCCGTCACTCGCACCTGATCGACTGCCTCCTTCACACGCACCTGATCGACAGCCTCCGTCACACGCACCTGATCGACAGCCTCTGTCAAACGCACTTGATCGACAGCCTCCGTCACACGCACCTGATCGACAGCCTCCGTCACACGCACCTGATCGACAGCCTCCGTCACACGCACCTGATCGACAGCCTCATTCACTCGCACCTGATCGACTGCCTCCTTCACACGCACCTGATCGACAGCCTCCGTCACACGCACCTGATCGACAGCCTCCTTCACACGCAGCTATCCGGCTGTCTCTCTCTCATACGTCACTCATATCTCCTCTCTATCCTCTCTCTCCCAACGATCCTCTCTAGCCCTCATCTAGCTGGTAACACAACTCGATCTGACTACACACGCAGCGGAGGAATACCTGGAAGCTCAAAACAAACAAAAGGAAGGGAAGTGAAGAATCACGTGACATCTGGCTTGGATCTGAAGATTATGAAAGGCAGATCCAGCATGAACTGACAATAAAGGAAGGAGGAGGAGATGGTTGTAGAAGAGGAACAGAGATTGATAGGGGAAGAAGAAAAGAAGATTAGCTCGCGAATGAGAAGCGAAAAGAGGACACGCGACACAATCACTTCGCTTCGTCTGTCAAAACCAACTACGAAGAAATAAGTCATCCAAAAGATTCCAGACTACGAAGGGAAGAGACGGAAGAGATCGGAGTGAGAGAAGCTCTGAACAGCGGAGGAGGAGACGTAACTCATTCACCTCATAGTCCCTCCACAAACCCGTCTAAAATATTAAAACCCGTTTTTATTCACCAAAACCCAAAATTCGAACTATAGTTCTGAAATTTTTGCATACTGACTCTGATAAACTGATTATAAACAGAATTGTGAGAGAAAAGTTCTGAAACAAATGATCTGACATGAGATTGATTCAAAAGGATGGGGATATGGAATTCAGAATTGCCCAGCTGGCTCTAGGATGTTCGACCCAGCTAAGCTGATGCACAGCGTGCGTCGAAAGCTATTGCATTGTATTCCTCGCCGTCGTTGGGGGACTTCGAAGGATCAGAGAAGGGACAGATCTGACCCCGTTTTCCTTCAGCATCAGACATCCACACGCCTCCATCGATTTCGGAGTTGTGTGGAGAAGATGAGGGAACTGGGAGGGAAGAGGCAGAAGCAGAGGAGGCGAGCGAACACCGTTCGTCGGAACAATCGTTCCCCCATCCCTTCTCTCTCGACTACCATCAAGCATGACCAGAATTGGGGAATGAGGAGAAAGAGGAGGCTGCGCTGTTGGGGGCCGATGGAGTCGGAAGAGGTGCGACTGCAAGAATGGAAGGAAGGGAACGGAGAGGACGAGAGTGAATCGGGAGAGATCGTGGACCTTGTTCTGCGGAAATAGGCGATAGAGTTGAAATTGAGGTGCTCGTCAGACTCGTTGGAGCGGAGTAGAGAAGAGTTGTCGTGGTGCGGAGATTGGGAGCGGGATGTTGGAGACGAGAGCGTGTCGGATTGGTCTGGGTTCGAGGACGAGTCGAGTGGGAGTGCGTTGTCGATCGGAGAGCAGACGTTTGAGCTGATATCGTTTCCGTCTGATCAGATTACTCGCAGCCGAACGACACCGAACACGCCTCTGTGGCGGAAGAGGAAGCCGAAGCAGCCGGAAGAGACACGGATCATTCTGAGTCTGTTTCAGCGCGATCGGAAGGTGTAGACAGCTACAGAAGTGCGGAAGAGGCAGAGCAGGTCGCCCAAGCGAAGTGGGAGGGTGTGGTGGGAGAAGCAGAAAGAGAAAGAGGAGACCCCGCCACAATGTCGCTTTCAGCTTCTTCCGCTGGACATCGGGAAGGTTGTGGCCGAAGACTTCGAGACAGGGTCAGATGCAGTGCGGTTTGGATCGACGCCGCGTCTGTCGACAGTGTTGGGGAAGAGGGGGAATGGGGGAGAAGACACACTTCTGGTTGAGCTGGCGCAGAGTGATCGGTTCTCAGTACAGACATATAGAACACATGAATGGGAAGAAGAGACCGTGAGAGGGAAGGAGGGTGAGATGTCGGAGAAGAAGAGGAACGTGAGACCACTCTCGTCGTTGGATGGGAGAGAAGACGCTGGACAATGGGTGTGATGTGGACGGGGAGAGGCGGCAGATGGCGAGGATACCGTGCGGATGGAGGGAGAGGACGAGGATGGAGCCAGACTGGACGAGACCGTCCATCTGCCCAGCCCGCCCTTCTTCCACTCCGACATAGCAGAAATAGCTCGGCGAGAGTGGGTGTCACACCCGACACCGCAGGTTGTGTCTACGCTGGACTCGCCACAGTTCGCTACACCAGTGTCGAGCAGAAGGGGAAGCAAGAAGGAGAATGGAGGAGAGATGGAAGACACTATGCGAACTCTGTAGAGACCGAGGCGGAAGATGGATGGAAGAGGCAGCTTCTTCTGAGGCAGAGTGGCTGTAGAATTTGAGCGAGTTGGAGCTTCGGTAGTTGGAATGCTTGCGACACTTTCTTCATTTTAGCATCGCTGTCCCCACCAGATGGAACAGATATGGTGAGGTTTGGCTTCTTCGGACCAGTACTGCCTCGTCCCGCGCCGGAGATGCTGTTGAACTCTTCGGGGAACACGACCTCGTCGAACTCGTCTGGCGCGATGATCTTGAGACAGTCAAATCGGAGAGGGGCGATGTCGAGCAGACGAAGATGGAGTCGAGCTCGAAGCTGGTCTGGCCTTTCCTGAACTCGCGTCGAGCTGGACGCGATGGGTGAAGATCTCGCCGTCGACGTTGATTTCGGAGGCGTTGGAGAAGGGCGTGATGGACGGAGAGGGAGGGCCTGCTGTGAAGTCTTTCGAAGACTAACTTTCAGGGAGGGCGAGCGAGGGAGCGACGGCGTTTGTGTGGGGAGGGACGACTGTGCTTGCGGGATGAGCACCCGCTGCGGCGAATGTGTGGCGGGGGAAGGCCAGGGCGGTCAGGCTGGTGAATATGAGCGGGAGGGGACGGTGGATTGCTGGCGATTGGAACATCGGAAGTTTGAGGGACGTGGTTTGCCTGCGGTGTGCAGGGCCTCCCGTTGTTCGTCGGAGAGACTGAGGAGGCCACGCTGCCCCCTGACCGAGCCCGGGTGAGCGAGTAGGAGAGGGGATGGGCGGGGAGTGATGTGGGAGGAGGGAAGTCGAGGCAGTGGATTGGCTGAGAGCGGGACGGAGGAACGTGCCCTGGTGTTTGATCATCATCCGTTTGGGCTGTGGTTGTGGGGGAGGAAGAGTACCCTGTTGATCATCTTTGGCGGACGGAGATGTTGCGGATCGGGAAGGATGGAATGAGTGGGAGGTTTAGCGAGTGTTTGGAGCGTCTGTTGAGAGATATTGAGTCGTAGGAAAGTTCTTGGTCGTGTGAGCATCGTGAAGTGATGATCCATCGTGTCTGACTGCTCTGGATTTATCGTCGAGCTATTTCTTGATGGCTGTGGAGAGCTGTCCAATAAAAGGGGATTCATTGACTCGGATATATCTCTTAGATCATCGAAAATGATATTCAATACTATTGGAATGGTGATGAACGATGCAAAGATCCCGAAGTGAGAGGGTCATGTGTCGTGTTGTTTCGACAGTAGTCGGGAAAATTATCAAGGAATGGAGGATTTTGAGTAGTTTGGCGATGTTAGTTCAATATGTTTCTCAAACAGATCTCTAGAGAACTAGGTGATCACTGTTTCTTGAAATGTGTTGACGAGCTTGTTTGCGGAAGAGGTAATAAATTCACCAATTTGTGGTTGGGATGGAGAAGTGGTATTATATGGCAAATCAGGAATCAGTGATTGATAATTTGGAGATAGAAGATGAATGGAATTAGTAGACCCATTCTTTCAAAAAACGTTCTGAATATTTTAAATCACATGCAGATAACCTAAATATTGCACCTCGTTTCAAATCCACCTCCCTTTGACTCACTGTCGCTATCCTAGGACTATCAAGTTTGTTCCGAATAAAAACGGGTGTATATTTAAAAACGGGTTTGTGGAGGGTCTATCACTTCAAAATGATTGAGGTCTCTTCATTTTTGTGTATAACCGTTGACAGAAGAAAGAGTAATGAAGTGCAATGCAATCAGAGAAGGCAGATGAGAATTCATTATCTGATCACACTGTCAGCACGACACCGAGTGCAACTCCACGGTCCAAGTGAAGGTGCAGGGGACATGTGCGGCCCACTAGGTTAATAAATCCTCTCTGAGACACTTTGGGTGTGAATGCGTTGGGGAAGTGTTGTTAATACGAATGGGACGGTTGTGCGTGGGAGGATCGTGACGGTTCTGGAATCGGTCAAATTTTAGGTTCATTTGTGAACGAAAAGTCGAATACTTCTCCAAAATGAAGAGATGAGAGAAATGGAATTGAGGAACGACGTATCCAGGAGTCATGATGGACAGTCAACTCCGATTTGATGGATGCTACCAAAGTGAGTGACGCAGAGGCTGAAAGAGAACCCTAGAAGAGGAGAAAAACAAAAAATGAAGGAAAGATGTTTGTAAGAGATGAAGAAAAAAGATAAAAGATGTACCCCGCAAGGGAACTTGACGAATGAGAAATGGATGAATGGGAGATAACAACCCAACAGTTTTTCTTGTATCTCGTCGTATCGTTCGAAGATGGTGATTGTTGAATTTGAACTGAAAATCATCGAAATCTGTTGGATAGTTCGGTGGGAAAATGGAACGATGTGGAACCACCAGATGCCTTGATTCCTGGGATGGCTATGATCATACGAACATCATTATTGTCACGATTCACTAATCATGTCACTGGAAATGAGTGCATGCGTTGAGGATGCTTTTTGAGATCTTTTTGGAGCTTGGAAGTGAAATGTCTGAAGGTGCGCGGGGAATGTCGTTCAGATATTGATCAAAGGATCAAATGCACTATCGAGTCGGAAGGAAAACAGTGTACGATGACTGATATTCCTTCGTTAAGAAAAGTGGACCACTAGATGAGGAGTGAATGACAAGACGGAGAGTGGTTCCAGAATAACGATGACCCAGACTAAAAATGTAGTGATGTCATCACCAAAGAACTGCATGACCTCCCTCTGATCATCCTTCACAGAACTCAGGCTTCTTCCCGTTCTGAATCAACACTGAAATCATGAAGATGACAAAAAAGAATAAACGCTGATGACGGAGACAGGAGAGACTTAAATCAGATGCATCGTACAAGTTGAACGAAGAGACCAAGATGATATTGAGTACGGAGATAGACAGAGCAGAACACAATATCTGGGTAGAATCGACACTTCGATTGAAGCCAACGCCAAGAAGGCCGATATGTGCGAGGTTAGACCGAAAGAAGTGATTATCTAAATCACATGTCAACTCACCTGTCCATGGAGTGAAAGAACAAGCTCAGTACTGCAAAGAAAGGAGAATGGGATCACCAGGCTTCTGATTTGATCCCAGTGATCCCAGTCGGATCTGATCCCAGTTCATTTCTGCAATACCATTTCGTTTCTTTTCACTATTTTCCTTCTTGAAATATATGATAACTGAATATAAAACCGAGATGAAATGAAAATGTTCATTAGATCGAACAATACCATGAGTCTTTTTGTGACTCACAATTATGGCGTATATGATGTAAATTTCCGAGTTTCTGAATGTCATCCGAAGAATAAACAGTGAATAATTATTGGATTTGCACATAAAATTGATGATATATCCAAAACAATTGAGATGAGAGTGAAACCCAAATTTATGGTTTAGACCGGATGAACTGCTTCGGAAGGAATGAGCTCGATTCTGGGAGATGGGGATGGCGAATAGGGAGTGCGAGTTTGTAAAATTGAAAGCGAGAACAGCCGAGCGATGCCCGCTTCGTGGATGTTCAACGCCGCTTGGATCGACGCCGTCAGAACCGTCGCAGAGCAGAGGAATACGAACAGTGACGAGAGCACAGCGCGGAAGGGGTCGGTGGCCGAGTGGTGGGGAGTGAGTGAGGAGAACGGGGAGGACGAGGGGGCGGCGAGGCGCGGTTTTGTTTGTGACGAATCGAGATCTCAGTATTGTGATTAGCGGTTGGTTTTGGGAGGAGAAGGCAGGGGCGGTCGAGAGAGGACGGACAACCGTGGCATCGTGTAGTTCAACTTCGGGAAGGTCAGTTTTGGGATTGTTTTTTCCATCCTTCCCAAGATGCGATGGGACTTCATCTGTTCGGTTTGAATTTGATGCTGCAAATAGTATGTCTTCCTCTGCATCATCTAAAGTCTATTCTGATATTCTTTTTCCTCTACTCCCTCGCGATTTCCTAACGGTCAGTCGAGTGTGGAGAATGGTCTTCCCCGATCTGCCTGTCTCTCGTTTGTATTCTGGGTATTCTTCTGAAAGCATGAAGATCCGGTGCCGCTCCAAAATCTGTCGCCTCTCAAGCATTTTTCCAAGCGAGCGAGGAATTGCCATGATCGGTGTTTTTTGCGAGCCCAGTGCACTCAACGCGGGAAAAAGTGTCAATGCTTACAATTGGTCCTTTCTTCCATATTGCAGCATCACAACAAGTATCTATGACAGAATCTGCGCTGAGTTCGAAAGCAAGTCTAAGATGTTCTTCTGGCTGAGGTGGGGCTGCCGGACGATCCGTTGGCGAGTGAGGAGATGCTGGCGATGGAGAGCTAGAACGAGAAAGTGTTTGGAGTTAGTGTGGGCGATCTGTGAGAGGAGAGAGTGGATTTGTTGATTCGGTTGTGTGTGTGATCGACTAGTTGAGAAGAATGTGGAACGAGAAGAATAGGACGAATCAGAAGCCAATTGAAGAGTTCGTCGAGCTGTGTGTGCATGTGACTTTGAATTGTGTGGAGAAGACAAATCGGTCACTTCCCTTGACTTTTCTTCACTCTTCTTCTCTTGTGAACTCCTGTTCTCAACACCATTCTCCTTGAGAATAATGATTTCGGTTAAAAGACTCGAAAATCAGCAAAAGACAGGTCTTTGTGAGAAAGAGGAATATCGAGTTTGAAATTGAATGAGGAAAATCTCGAAACTCCTATTTAAGAAAGTGATGTCAGTCAAAAAATGGGGACTGGGATCAATTGATCCCAGTTTTACCTGTTTTGATCCCACCACTCAAATGCCTGGGGATCACTAAGATCGAGTGAAGATAAACCTCCAATTTCGAACATGAAAGTCACAAGTCATTGACATTCTTCTCAATCTGATCTCAGCGAGAGTTGGGAATATTGTTTGATGCGAGTTGTGCGGTAGATTCTTTTGTTGAACAATTCAACCCTTTCTTTTTGAATTCTCGTTGTGAACCGGACTTTCGCAGATGAACCCAAATTATCTCGTAATCCCATGAAGCAATTGCAGAGAGATCATTCTCAGACAATCATCGATTTTGAAGTCATCATCCTAAATGTCACACTTTTATCGACTTTTTGATTTTTTCAATATGACTAATTTGGCGCTTATTTGGGAACCCAATTGAGAAAATTCTTGAAACAAAAACTAAAATCTCGAGGACAATGTGACTCATCGATCAATAGAAACCAGATGAAGATCGGTTGAGTATTCGTCGAGATCTGAGTTATTCTTCGTTCAAAAAAGTTCGAAAAAAAAGTGAACCTCTTTTGAGAAAACGCTCGTATCTCGACAACGAGCAGAGATCCAGACTCGAAACCACTCGCAATCGATAGAGGACTCGATTTTGCATATAGGCAAAAAAAGTGCAAAACCTTAGGGAGGGAGGAAGCTGGTGGTTTTTATTGCCTGGTGTGTTGGCAAGTCCCTAAGGCCCAGGGTTGCGATCCCTGTTTCTTACATTTATCTCATTTTTTGCATTCCGACGTCGGACAAATTATTGCTTCCTCCGGGGTTCGAACCTGGGACTCCTAGCCTAGTGGTACGTGCACTTACCACTCGACTACTCGTCCCTAATTTTCCGAGGATTTACCCTGGCTATATATCTGCGTAGAGGGGTTTTAAGGTCGATTTTTAAAAAGTTACGGGACACTTCAAATTCAAGTTTTGAAAACAGTACTTGTTCGTCAAATCAACTTCAAATTTCACAGAATGGATGTCAAACATGATATAAAAACGATTTTCCAAAAATTTTTGAACAATATTGATTTTTGCCATATATCATTTTTTGGTGCATATGGTGCACTTGAAAAAATGAAGAAAAATCGATGTTCTCCAATTTTGATCAAACTCTCATCAAAGGTCATATCCGACACGGCGAATTCATTGGTGCAAGAATTATTGAAATCGGATCAGTAGTTATCGAGAAATTTCACTTTTGAAAAACAAAGGAGATTTTTTTTTTCGCATTTTTTATTTTGTACTAAATGGCACAGCTAGAACTCATCGAAGAACTTGAACAAATTTTAGAATACACTAATCCCAATCGAAAGGACAGTGATATCATGAATTTCCTGAGTCAGAATCATTTAATTCTCATGAAATTAGGATTGTGGAAACCAGAACTGATTGTCAATTTCAAAACATTAAAACAATTATTCCAAAAATATGTTGACATCGATAACCCAACTTGGATGAACTATGACACAAAGAAATGGCGGCGAAACCAACCTCAACTGATCTGTCAAATTGCAAACGTCAGAAAACTTTCCTGTGCATCGGAGGAGTTATACGTCAGACTATCAAAAGAACAGATCAGTCAAATGGTGATGAACATGTTGAGAGCAAAACCTCAAAGTTTCTTGAAGATGAAACCAGAATCGTTCGAATATTATCGACCAATCTGTGCCGAAATCTGGATGAAGTACGTGAAAAGAAAATTACCAAATTGGTTACTTCAAAATGATCTCCAGAAATAAAACTCGTTGTTGTTTTTTATTTTTGAATTTTTTAATTTGTATTAAATGAATCCAACAGCGATGTACAGCGAAAGACGTCGAGTATGTTCAGAACAAGCATTAATTGAATCAATGAAGCAAGAGAACTGTACGCTAGTCTCTGAGTATGTCAGAAATAGTGTGCCGGTGACGTATGTTCATGAGGGAGTTGAATGGAGAATAAAACCAAAGTTGTGGAATCAAGGAAACAGACCTCACATCGCGAAACGTCGGCACTACACTCAATCATTCGTTGAAAATGAACTGAAGAAATACAATTGTGAGCTCGTCGGTGAGTACACGAAAGTTCTGGTTCCATTCACATATCGAGAGATTGGTGGAAGGGAAGTGTTCAGAATTAGACTTGATGCATGGCTGACTGCTAGGAAAAAGCCCCATCTGAGAAAACAGAAATAAACGCTCAACTTTTTTTATTTTCTGATTTTTTATTTTGTAGTAAATGACACTTCTAAAACCAATCAAAGAAAGAATTCAAGAAATTCGAGATCTCTTTCCGAATACACAATTTCAATTTAGTGATGGTCGAACGTATATTCCAGACAGCAAAAATTATCAACATCACAGATCATTTCTCCTGAATATGCTTCAACACACAGATCTCGAATTTCCATATCCAATAAAGAATCTCGATCTCAATCTCATTCCAGATTTTATTGAACAAGTTAAACTTCGACAACAGATGGCATCAGAAGATCGACTCGCTCACCGGATGATTGTTGAGAACATGAAAGCAAATCCAAGAGTGAACAGAGATGAACTGAAAAAGCAAGTGTTCAGAATGACGTGGAAACTGAAATCAATTGAAGAGAAGCTGATGGATCATTGGATGAAGAATCTGTTGATCATTCAAAAGAAAAATGAACAAATGGAAAAGAGAGAAGTACAGACCTTTGATGGATTTGAAGAATGTATATTACTAGCTGAACCACGCGACAAAGCAGCATTCACTTCTTGTCTCATGGATGCACGAAGGAAGTTCAAAAAGAATGAGGTCGAGAAGGTTGAAGACAATGGAAAACCATATCAATTGTACTTCCACAATCATCTGAAGAATGTTGAAGAAATCACAACCTTCATCAAAGCAGTGTTCGACAAGGAGAAAGATCATCCATTCAAGATCAGCATTGACTTTGGAAAGATCATCGAAAGAAAAGACAAAGATGAAACTACGTACAAAGATTTCAGACCAGAATTGGAGAACACATCAAAGAGTTTCCCAACAGTGATTAGAAGTGCAGGAGACATTAATGAGTATTCAAAGTATGCGATCAATCTGATCAAAGAATCTCAAGAGAGAACATTGATGGATACGAAGACTATGTACATTGCATTCCACTCAATTCTAGTTGCAGTCTATCGATTCCCAGTAGCAGGAAAAGAAAATGCAATTCTCACTGAACACATCAAAACGAGAAACGTTCGGTACATCGATTCCGAGTTCAACATCTGTTTCTTTCAAGCACTATCATTCCTCACCCTTCCGGAAGTTCCTGGGAAGAAGATATCAATCAATATGAGAAATGTTGAAGCAAAAAGATTGTTCGCAGAATCAATGAATCTGACTCACCTGAAGCCACATCAACTTACTGAACACTTACGCAATTATCCTGGATTTGATATTGCTTGTGATTTGGAGAAAGAAATGATTAGACACAACATCACAGTTCACATTTATGAATACGATGAAGACAAAAAGAAATATTTCCTGAGTCAGTCGTATGTCAACGAAAGTGATGATGCTCGTGTTCTTCCCATCCTGATGATTCCACCGACGTCAACTCTCGTCCATGTGATGTTCATTGTTGATCCTGAGAAAATCACTGGATACAAGCTCTGTCCTTATTGTCAGTCAAGAGGATTCCAAGTGAAGAATACAAACTACAGCAGAGATTTTGAGAAGCATCTCAGAGAGTGCAAAGAACTCGATGGAAAACATGTGAAGAAGATCTCACTCGATAAAACACCGCGACCATATGTTCCACACATCCTCAACAATAGAACATTTGAATTTCTGATGGCACACAAAAGACAAAACGAATTCAAACCAACACAGTTCTACATCACATACGATTTCGAAACAATGGAAGATCTCATTCTTGACAACTTATTCTCGGATGACAACACACAATTGATCTCACACTTGAAACCTCTCTCTGTTGCTTCAGCAATCAAAACAAAATCAGGAGTGAAGTCAATCTACTTTGATCTTCGAGATGGAAAAGACTTTGTGAAGCAATGGATCAGAGAACTCTTCAAATATGCAGAGACAGTTCGAGAGGACAACTACTACGAAGATCCAGAGATTCCCTCACAGAATGAAGTCAGTGTCATAGGATTCAACAGTTCCAGATTCGACATCAATCTCATCTTCCGTGATCTCGTTGACAAGGATTGGAAAGTGGTGAGCTTCCTTGGATCAACAACCAAGTACAAACAAGTACTGATCAGACACGAGAAGACACAACAGGTTCTTCGATTCATCGACATGATGTCATACACAGGACCAATGACTTTGGATAATGCAGTCAAGGATTTTGGAGGAAAGACCACTCTTCAGAAATCATTCTTTGCTTACGAATCATTTGATTCATCAGACTATGATACAGTGTTGAGCAAACAAGAACCATTCTCCAAATATGAATTCTATTCGAGTCTGAACAATAGTGATATGTCCGACAGTGATTACCAAATGTATCTTGATGATTGGAACAAGCAAGGATTCAAGAACAGATGGGAATACCTCAAATTCTACAACATCAGAGACGTTGAATGTATGATTGCACCATTGGATAATCTGATTGATTTGAACTTCCAATACAAAGTGGACATGCTGCACAATCTCTCACTGTCAGCGAATGCTTCTGCAATAAAGTATGCTTGTGCGTACAAGGACTTTGACATCGATGATGATTTCAACGGAGTGGATCAATCTGGAGAAATAAAAATCACGAAACAATACTGGAAGTACAAAGTTGCATCGTACATTTATCAAGACCAGAAAGCACATCGTAGTACTGACAAAAATGTCACTGAAGCAGACTTTGATTGGTTTGTTCAACAATGCAAGAGAGTGTGCTATATCTGCAAGAGTCACTTCTCACAAGCAGTTCGACCAACACTGGATAGAATCGACAATTCGAAAGGACATTCTAAAGAGAATGTGAAGATCTGTTGTGATTACTGCAACACATACAAGTCAGACAAGGACGAACATCTCACAAGATTGAGAATTCAACTGAAGAAGTACTGCATATGGAAATCACTCCCAATGACTCTGACACATGAGCAAACATATCACAAACTGAGAGCAGCAGTGACTGGTGGATTATCGAATGTTCAACATCGACAGAACATCAAAGACGTGACACCAATCAACCATTTCAAATACGAAGACAACAAAGGCGTTTCCAAAGATACGGAACACATCATGACTCACGTCTGTGGTGTTGACTTTAATTCACTTTATCCGAGTGCTTTCTCATCAATCAAGAACAAGAACAATCCGTACACTAATCACAGAATGTACATGCCAGGACGATGCTTGTACACCGCAACAGGAGATAAAGAATGCAGGAAGATCATCGAAGACAAGAATCAGAAGACATTGTTTGTTGCAGAACTGAAAGGACACATTGACGAGAAGCATATCAATGATTTCATTAACTTCCCACCAATCTTCAGGAACATCATTGTCAATACGACAGAAGAAAACATTGGAGAGAAGACATACTCACTGATGAAGAAACATGGATTGAAGACTGATGACAAACAAAGAAAACTGACTCAACTCTTGAGCACTCACGATCAGTATATGTTCTTTTCGACATACTATCTGTGGTTCCTTATCGACTATTGTCACTTCATCATCGATGACATCAAGACTGTGATGGTATTCTCGAGACATGCTGGATTTGAACCATTTGTGACTTCATTCATGAATGACAGAATAGAAGCAATGAAGGTTGGAAACAAGGGAAAAGAACAGTTCTGCAAGACCAACTTGAATGGAAGTTACGGATACGATGGAATGAACACTGAGAAGTACAACTCAATCACAATCTGCAACGAGAAGAGAACATATTTGAAACAGATGATGAAAGGATTTGTAGCGACAAGAGAGATCAATGAGGACAACTACATCGTGATTGAAGACAGAGAGAAAGCATCATGCAAGACATGCTTACAAGAAGCAGTATTCACACTCGACAATGCCAAGTTCTGGTATCTGAATTTCATTTACAACTTCATGTACAAGTGTCTCGACATGAACAAAATTCACTTTTGTGAGGGAGATACTGACTCTGCATACTGGGCAATCTCAGGAGATCCGAATGCTGGAATTCATCAACAATTTGAACACGTGATTTCTGACAAAGAATTCTATGATGCACACAAATATGAATGGTTTCCCAATCCTGATAAGGGAGTTGATGATGAGAAGAAACTGTTGGGATTAGCAATTGAGAAGGAAGGTGAACAGATGATCTGTCTTGCACCCAAGTGTTACTCTCTCGATGAGAAATGCAAGATTAAAGGAGTGTCTCTGAAGAAAACAAATATCACGAGTGACGACTATGTGAAGTGTCTTAATGGAGAGAAAACAGTGACCACAACACTGAACTTTCAGACGAGAAGAATCATCAGCGATGAGGACACCAATGGATTTGAAATAGCGAAAATACAACAACAGAAACTCAGTCTCAGTGGAATTCATCTGAAGGCAATCGTACTTGAAAATGAATCGTGTCCTCCATTCATTCATGGACTGAGAGCAACTGATAATATAATTGAATCAACACAAACTTTATTTTTGTATAAATGAACACACGACAGATTAATACTTTAGTGAATAGGTTACTTCGGTGTACACAGCATTCTAAAAACGAAATAGTCGAAAAGAAATGGACTTTAACTAACGTTTTACCTGTCTATCATGGCGCTGATTCCAATGGACCATTTGATGGAAATGATGAAACATACTTCGAGGATTGGTTCAATGGAGGTCTCTCTCCTGAATTATCATTCCCTGATGGAAGAAGAGTAGTTCAACAATTTGTTAGCAACTTCCTAGGAATTCGTATTAAGGATAGCACTGCTAAACTTGCATACGAAGCATATCAATTTTATCATCACGAGGTGAATCAGGGAGTGAATTTTTCACCACGGATTCGAAGCCCTGCAGAGGCTACACCAATCCCAATTCCAGTGCAAAGACCAATTGTACTTGAATCACCTGAATCTCCCAGAGATCCTGGACTGAAGAGAAACTGGAAATCAATGGGGTTTGAATATGAATATCCAATGAAGGAGAGGAGATTTGAAGAGGAGGAGGATGATGACATTTTTCCAATTTCACAGATACCGTATCCAATTGAGAGAAATCTATTCATACCAACTGCGTCCAAACACCCTGTGAGAGAGATCAGACACTACGAACCTACGACACAGCAAGTTCTCATAGATCCACTCAAAACCCGGAATTTCTCCTAAACCCGGAACATGGGGGTTGAAAGATACATATTGGGCAAACTAAGAAAAAAATAAAATTTGAGAATTATAGACCGACGCAAATCAGAGAAACCCTCAAAATACTGTATACAGCAACAATGCCTACATTTTTCTCAACTTTTTTGGATCGTTTCTCCACAACCAGCCATCCGTTTTGCACCAAATAAAGTGCATTGTTATCGCAAACATCTCGACAAAAGCTGCTCAAAAAATGAAAGATATTTTTTTCTAAGACTTTTTTCTCGAGAAAAATATGGGTTTTTTTCTATTTTCCCAAATATCCAGCATTTTTTCTCCAATGTTTTCTCAAATTGTTCGTTTCATCAAAAAAACGTTTTTGTGAAAATTTTCATCAAAATCGGTTCACAGGTTGTGAAGATATGACCAGTTCTCCTGATTCAAACAGGTCCAAAAGAGGTATTTTGAGGGTTTCTCTGATTTGCGTCGGTCTATAATTCTCAAATTTTATTTTTTTCTTAGTTTGCCCAATATGTATCTTTCAACCCCCATGTTCCGGGTTTCGGAGAAATTCCGGGTTTTGAGTGGATCTATCAATAAGTTGGCACAAATGAAAGGATTGTTTGATCATCAACAGATAAATGATTCAGAAGATGAACAGATTAAAGCTGAGAACTCAATAATGAATAATCTAAAACATATGGAACACTTTATTACATCACACATTCTGGATGCCAATAAAATGAACAGAGACACATTTGTTCGAGCCTCGATTAACAAAACTATTGCGAACGATGATCTTAACTTCATACTGACTCACACAAAACAAATCCCATTTGGAGGAAGATCATTTCAGGACTGGTATGAGGAATTTGATCACAGATGGAGTGTAGCACATCCGAGGAAAATCCAGAGAGAAAAAGGAAGTGACAGAATGAGAATTGATCCACCAATGATACCTAAAGCATCGGATAAAATCGTGTATCCATTTCGATCAAAAATGCAGTTCATGTCGAAAGCAATAACTGGTGATCCACAGAAGACATCAGACAGAAAGGTTCCACAGAATTGCGATCGACCATACTTTTCTCCCAAGTTCGGATCATGGGAAATTGATCTCGTTTTCATTCAATCACCAACGTCGAAAACATTTCTGCAGATTTATCTCTTCGCAATCAACATCAACACTAAATACCTGATTGTCATTCCTGTACTGGATAAATCATGGAGCAAAGTCAGGACTGCTATTAATGACTTGATTAATCATCGTGGAGTTCATGTCAACAACATTCGAGGTGATGGAGAAGCTGCATGGACTAGTATTGAAGCATCAGAGTTTTTCAAGGATCAGAACGTCAGTACATATTTCACAAGCTCCCCATTCACTAATCACAATAGAATTGTGGATCGAGTGATCAGAACAATCAGAGATGGATTCCAAGACAATGCGACACAAATGGCAAATCATTCATTGATGAATCAGATGGTTGAATACTACAACATGACTCCTCATCGAGCGTACTGGAACAAGTTCACTCCACAGCAAGCACAAAACAATAGAGAGATTGAAGCACTGTATATCTCCAGTTGTGAAGAGCAATTAAAGAACATCCAAAGACAACAGACAACACAGATGTTATGGAAATACAAACCAGGAAATATTCTGTTGATTCATCTTGATCTGAACAAGACTGTTGCTAAGTTTCAGAAGAAGCGAAGACAGTTTCAATTCGTGGGGAAATTCATCGAATACAAACACGGTAATGTTGTAGCTACTCTACTGAATGGTCTCACTTGTCTGTCAAAAGTTGTAAATGGTCCAATTCAGCATACAAAGTTCCATGCAGACTCAATTGACGACTTAACTCCAGAGTTCATCGCTGAATTCGGTCTTCTCTGACCTCAGATCTTCGTTCGCTTCAATCTAGCGTAGTGCGATCTTCGATCTGAGAACTTTGTTCGTTTTCAATAACGTTTCAGATATTTTTATTTCTATGAAATGTCATCACTGAAAATATTAGAACCGTTTGATCCTGAACAGAAAGAGTTCACAAACATCCACGACTTTCAGAGATACTTGGAGAAGAATAGAAAAGAACTGAATGAGTACACAACACAGAAACTGAATAGGATGATCCAAATTGATGGATATCGAATTACAAAAATAAGAGGTGAGATTGCACTGAGGAAACGATATGTTGATGCTTCCACTTCACCTAATTCACTCTCGATTGATCAAAGATTGTCTGACATTGAAGAATCAATTCGGACTATGACAGACACTCTCAGCATGAGACTTCGAAGTCTTGATGAGACCTTCAACAACCTTATCCAAGAGTTAACGGACAGTTCGGTTTAAACCTTCTTTGTTGATCTCATTCAGTGCAACTCCATCTGTGTTGTATCGAAGAATGACTGCTTCACACTTTTGTTTTCGTTGATAGACATTCCAGAACTGTCGAATGTCAATTGGTGAGTTCAACTGAGGATAGACTCGACTGATTCGTTCTTTGTTGAATCCTCCAAAAATCCACATCGAATCGATGTTTGACTTCATGTCTGCTGACAAACTGAAGAGCTCATGCATTGTCAGAAAGAAAGTGAATTTCGGTTGTCGATTCTCCAGTAACAAGTCCATCATTGTCATTCTATTTTTGGATGCTCTACGTTCACCTAAGATCCTACGACAATCATCAAGAAGGATAATCGTTTGGAGATTCTTAACTGAGAAATCTTCAATGTATAGTGACTCAAAGAGATCTTCTCTGCATTCATCAGTGATTCTGTTTTGCCACTGGTTGTCAATAATTTCTTCATACGCAGCTTTCGATTCAGAGAGTTCCAACAGAAATGGAAGTGCATCATCGTATTTGACTTTCACATATGGAACATTTAATATTGGTTTGAATGTGTCGAATGTTGGATCAATGTTCTTATCAGTGACGAAGACGAACAAGTGAAACAGTTCATTCCTAACTTGAACATTCTGGAGCTTGGCAACTTCTCGAAGAGCATTGAAGGTCTTCCCACTTCCTCTATTTCCAACGAGGACATTGACACTATTGCGATTGAAATTTAGGTCTGGATGAATTTGTGATTGAACTTCATGTGAAACATTCCTATATGATGCTTCCCTCAATTTTGCATTCACATATGCTGTAAGCGATATTGGAGATTTCTTCATTTGTGATTTAACTCTAATTAAAATATACTTTTGGTTTTTTTATTTTGTATGAAAACACACAATGTCACAAAAGATAGTGTACGTTCAACCACAAAGAAAAGCACAAGCGAAGAAACCAAGAATGAGATATGGATCAGAGCCTCAAGCAGCATTGAAACGAATCTATGCCGACGATGACATTCAAACCAGACGCAATGATGCTCTTTGTAGTCTTCCATCAGCACGTGAGTATATTAAAAGAACTGGACGAAATTGGACTGCGAAAATAGAACAATATGGACAAGTTCCTGATGTGATGGTGTACGATAATGATTCTGGAGATTTGATTGCAGTCAATGGTGCCATGCTAACTCCATACAACAGTAGACCAGTCAAAGAGACATACTATGCAATGAATCCAACCCCAGACATGCGAAGACAGAAACCATACACATCATTCAATCAAGAGAATGGAAGGAAAATCAAAGCGGTGCATAGGAATTTCCTCAAGAATGGAACATACGATTTACCAACCAATTATCGAGACATCAGTTATGCAGAGATGAAAACACAAAGATCTCAACAACCATATGCAATAATGAAGAAAGCTGTTGGCGACTTCATGACAACTGTATTGGAAATACAGTGGCTGCATAAGCAGCCATTCTTCCTAAACCCGCCATTGTACGGATAGAGTCTGCAGAAATTGAGTGTTTTTCTTGTTTTTGATTCTCACTTCAATCTTGCTGATTGGATAAGAAATCAATTTTTGTGCATCGTCACTGAAGCAAAAAAGAGAATTGAGACAGAAAAAGGAACAAACTCTGTTCTGCCCATCATCAATGAAAAAGCAAAAAAAGCCAAGAACTCCACACCAGAAGGCAATCGTTCGGGAAATGGCAAAATCGGAATATTTCGGTATGTCCCGGGCCGAAAGAGTCGTTCGAGTGGAGAAGAATCTCAGACTCAAGAAAGGTATCGTCAATCGCGTTGCCAAAGTTGATTCCAGTGCAGTCAAGAGGGCAAGAAGAGCTATTGCAGAAAATCGCGACTGTGGAGTGAATGGACGCCCATGTCCAGGGTTCTGAGGCAGATCTCACTGATCTCACGATTATTTGATCTCACCACATTTCTACCATATAGAATCGTTTCATTTTTTCTCCACTTCATATTTATCAAAAAAGAGGTAATGAGAGTGAATGAAATCAAACGGTTTTACAGTGGTGAGATGAAATTGGACAACAAATGGAGCAATCCAGATATCATCACAGATTCCAATCTGAAATGTCTGGACAATCTCGCTTCACGGGTTTAATCGTTGATCTTTTATTTTCTTCGAGGAGCATCTCCATATCATCAGGAGGGATCAGTGGAGGTGCATTGTGTGCGACCCTTGACAGGACAGCCAGATGCTCTGTTGTGAGCCTGTTTCTCTCCTTGCGCTTGATATAGTGGAGAATAGAAAATTCTCGTTCGGTTTCGACGGTTGTGCAGTGGATAGTTCTGATAGCTCTCAAAAGTGGGTGGATGGCAGATTGTGCTGTAAAAAGTGGATCGGTCAGAATTAAGCTCAATATATCGTTTCGACTCAGCTGTGCCATGGCAAAATTAAGTTGATAAGTCGACTTCAACTGTTTCCAGTGAGTCAAGGTGTGTTGTTGGATGATTTGTGGAACGAAGCGGCGCAATCGTTCGGCCATTTTCAAGACGTCATTATCGGACATTGATGTGTCTTGTGAGATGAGGTTGTCGTGTGACCAGAGATACAGTTCCTTTTCGGCAGTACGCTGAGAGAAACGAGATGTGATGTTCGCCTTGAATTTTTGAGCCAGTTCGGAACATTCTCTTGAAACTTGATCTAAAAAAGGAGTGCACTGGTTGTGTTTGTTTTCAATCATGATCTTTTTCAGCTCAGGACGGAATGAGTTCGGAGTTATTGCGGACAGACGAGTTTTGAAATTTTCAATAATATCTGAACAAGCAGCCAAATGGAGGTCCCTCTTTTGTAGGATCAGGTTGATTTCATTTGCTTGTGAAAGGAGAAGTGATAATCCGCCCAGTCTGAGGAGGTTGAGATTGTCATTGAAGAAAGCAACAATTTGTTGTATTTTCTGATCATCAGACGTGGACAATGGTTGAGAGATTGTTCCAATGTATTTCAAGACTTGTGAGACGGTTGATTGACAGGTTGACCACCTGACTTGAACAGGCTTTGTCAGTTTCTTTTGGGCAAGTCCACTTTCGGTGAGAAGGGTGGCAAATCTTTTCTTGAAATGATGACTTCTGGTGATGAAATTGATTAGGAGAGCAGTATGATGAATGAGAGTGGCTGAAATGGAGTCTTGAGGGGTCTGAAAGGCATCTTTTTGGGCAAGTTGAAACTTGTGGGTCTCACACTGGTGGAAGAGAATGTGAGGATAATGTTGATTCAGTTGTGCAACGAAACCAGAATTGTGTCCAGTCATGGCTGGATCGCCGTCACTCGCAACAGAAACAATCTGGGATGGGTCGATCCCAGCTCTTGCGACAACCCGCATAAAGTGTGTGAAAATCTGTAGTCCAGTGGTTCCTTCCTGCATTTCACTTAATCCCACCAGGATGTTCCTTGCCAACTGATCTTTACTGAAAAAACGCAAATTAACACACAGTACTGAAATGGACGTGATGTCTGTTGAGATGTCCAAAGTCAGCGAAAGTGGTGTCAAAGTGGTTATTTCAGAAAACAAACGGCGTTCATAGATACGATCCAAAGTGTCGGCGAGTTCCCAGAATCGGATGTAATTCGTCTTGTGTGAGTCGGAGACATTTGCAGGACAGACTATGGAATCGAGAAGGTTTGTCAGTGATTTAAAGTCATTTATAGATGACTTCCGGTGACAAATCTGGTTTGCTGCCCGAAATTGATTCGACACATGCTTTGATGTCCACCCTTCGTCTGAGACTTCCGCAGCTTGTCGAATGCGGTCAAGATCAATCAGCCATAGACTTAGAGCTCGAGCATGAGTTTCTGTGTGGATGTGACCCAGCACACTGTTCACATGTGTGGGTCTGGCCGGTCGAACGATGTATTCTTCGCGGGAGTATTTGAGGTGGTTCCTATGACTGTGGCATATGCGGCAGATCAGTCCTTCGTTTCCCAGGGTATAAATGGATTGATCGTCGAGGTGAACGCACTCAATTCTGTTTGCCCACTTCAGCCATTTTTGCCTTCTCCTTTGTTCAGCACTAATTTCGGGTTGCTTTTGTTGTCCTATTGATGGGTGAGGAGGTTGTCGGACTGTATGATCGAGTGGCTCTTCACAAGAATCTTCGAGTGAAGAATCTTCGTCGTCATCATCGTCAGCCTGGACAGACGGAAATCGAGCACGGGTTCGTTGGGTTGTCACTCGTTGCGAGAAAAAAGCAAGTGTCGATTGAAATGTCATGATGAAATTGGATTGAACAATGGAACGGAGCGAGGAGATGAAAAAGTGGGGAGTTCTCGAATGTCCAAAATAAGAAGATTGATCTCAGACCCAAAAGTTACAGCTGTGGTCAATTGATCTCATAATACCACTAAATTGATCAGACAGGTAGGAACCCTGCCCATGTCGCCTGAACAAGTCTCTCCGATCGGATCTCTTCAGCCAATTTCAGAAACAGAAATCCGATCGAGGAACGGTGAAACTCCCAGTTCTCCAGAAGGAAGTATCTCGTTCTTTTCTGTTTTGATTCATTTTCCAGGCGGAGAAGATGTTGATTGATGAAGTCGGTGAGGCATATTTCGAAAGACCTCTCAGTCCGACATGGATTTACCACAACAAAGATTTTTCGACGGAGCTTAAAATATCTAAACCGGCTGTGATGGAAACCAAAAAGATATCATGCTGTAATCCAACAACTGTCAGGCTTTGGATTGATGCGATCGAGAAGGTTATCACGACATACGAGATAGACGAGAGGTTGATCTTCAATTTTGATGAGTCTTCCCTCAATGTGACCGGCAAGAAGGTTCAATTGGAGGCTCATGCAAAAAAAGAAATCCCACTCCCCGCAAGAAAACCAATGAAGACTCCGAATACCACAATCTGTTCATGCATTTGTGCGGACGGGACGTTTTTACCCAACGTGCTTCTCGTTGCAAAGAAAACTAATGCCAAAGAATTCTCGCTGTTCCCGTCACATCTCATTCGTCAAATGCCTAATGGCATCGGTTGGATGGATAAAGAGACATTCTTTCGCTATACATCAGAACTATTCATCAAAAAAGTAGCAAAGAAACGAATCTGTCAGTCACTCGTTGGGAGATGGGCTTTACTCCTCGTTGATTCCCATTCATCAAGATTCCAACATGAACTCCACACTCTTCTACTCAAAAATAAAATCATACTGCATACGTTTCCTCCGAACACAACCAACCTCCTCCAACCAATGGACGATGCACCCTTTAGAACTTTAAAAACTCACTTCTACCGATGTTTTGAGGAACCGGAAGCAACTGATCGATCATCCACTCGAACAGCAATCGCAAATGCACTTCTTCCTGCCGTTCAGGAAGCATTCATGGTGAAGGTCATCAGACCTGCTTTTCGCTCGTGCGGTATTCATCCCATTTCGATTTCAGAGCCACTTTCGAAACTTCGGAGACAGTTTCATATTCCATCCTCCGTTCCAGATGATCTGCTGGACGAGCACTGGTCGGACAAATCCATTGTCTCAACCGGCACGATGCTAACATTAATTCAAGAAGCAAGACCTCAAAATGATCAAATTCCTGGCTCTCCACTTCCACAACCGCAACGACCCAACAAAATCACTTCCTACTTCGCTCCTCGGAGTTCCACGATCAGAGAACTCAAGTCTACGAATGCTGCTGACGTCAATGTCGCTCTTCAACCTCAAGAAACTGAGACTAACACTGAGACACATCAAGAAACGTTTTGGAGTGAGATGAGAGGGCGCTTTACTCTTGATCACGATGACTTCTAGAACCGTCGGATTATTCATTGTTCTCAACGTTAAATCAACAATTGACTCAAATTTACCAGTTAAAACAGACTATTTATGTGAATCTTCCTGAGAAATGGCAAGACACAATACCCCGGGCCAGTAAGCAGCACAGATCCGATGGGTTCATTTCAGTCGATGAGAGGACTATGATGGTACAATGGCGGGTTTTGGAAGAATGGCTGCTTATGCAGCCACTGTAACTCGTGCAAGTCAAGGAAACCCCGCAAATCTTGAGAAACATGTACTAGACAATACGGTGTTCAATTCGATTCAATCGAAAGTAGCTTCACAAATGTGGGATCAGTGGCTTATTGATCATGTACAGGAATATATATTTTTTATTTTTATATAAAGTGATGCAACCAATTCTAAGTTGTCAATTTACGAAACACACAAGTTCTTCATCAGTACCAACATCAATCACCAACAATGTCATCATCGACTCTCACAAAGAGTTCGAAGCCTCGCAGAGGCGAGACAATAAAGGCTCGAATTCTGGAAGATCGAAACTCGAGGATCGAAATGAACAATGCGCGAATGTTGAACTTTACAATGTTCCAGGTGTTTATGATCCACCATTGGAGACCTATCCATCAGCGCCAATTCAAAGCCGTTCCATTCCACTCCGAGAATACACCTCCAATATTTCAGCATTCAAAGATCAGCTACTGCTTGTCTACAAAAATGCTTTTGCTTGTGAAAAGAAACTTTTGAATAATCTCATTGAACCATCGAAGAAACTGATCACGAACCAAAGTGATTTATGTGCACTGATTGCGACATTAACTGGAATCAATGATGTGGTGATCGAACTGGATGATTTGTCTGATAAGTGTTTATGTCTGAATAAACTCCCAGTGTTTAGAACCATTTTCAAGATCCTTGTTGGAGGAAAAGATATGAGTATTGCCTACAATGAAGCATACAACACCATCCTCAATTATGGCATTTCTCTGACGAAAGCTATTCCTCGCTAAAATTATAAATGAATTGTATTTTTTATTTTTCAATAAATGGCACCAGGAAGTTTCAACAAACTCAAAAATATCGGCAAGCAATTCTTTCAATTCATCAAACCTTTAGCTCCAACATTGCTTCAAGTCGGTGGTGGATTGCTCTCTCAAACGAACAGTAAATTTGGACAAACAGCAGGAGGAATACTCAATGGATTAGGAGGAATGATGGACGTTTATCAACAAAACAAAGCAATCAATCGTCAACAAAAACCACAGATGATCGAGTACGAACCACCTCGAAATGGACGATTCTCAAATGATGATATGCCACTCTCGTCTAATTCCAAAATTCAATTCAAAGGATAATAATTCACTAGTATTCGAATATTTTTTATTTGTATTAAAATGGCACCAGGTTGGTTATCCAAATTAGCAGCAGTCGGTAAAAATATCCTCAGAGTGGGAGCTCCATTTCTGAACCTAATTCCCTTTGTTGGACCATTGATTTCTAAGGTCGCACAGACAGGTGTTGAGATGATTCCTGATGTGAAATCGGATCAGCAAATCCATGCAGAAAAGATGGCACAATATGAGCAAGCAATCAATGAAGGAAACACTGCAGTTGCGAACAAGCTCAGAGGTGAAATAATGAAACTAGAAGAAAAGCTGAAACCGAAAGCGAAGAAACCAAAAAAGAAAAAGTAAATGAAAGTAACAATTATGTTTTTTTATTTTTGTTAAAATGAACTCGCATATAACACATCTGACAAACAAAAGAACTGGAGCTACATCATTGACTGGAAATACAACTGGATCAATCAAGTACACACGAGATGATATTGGTCAAATCCAACAGCAACTATTGTCTGAACATCACATCAGTTTTCTCTTAAATGATGGAGCACACAGTACTTCCATTCAGGAGTTGAAACCATCAGAGAATTCACGATTCTACAAAGGACAGGAAATAATCATTCCACTCACTGGCAATCAAGACATTTGTCAAATCGATGATTCCTTCATTACTTTCACAATGACAGCAACTCTGAAAGTCAACAATTGGAATCAAACTGCAGGTAAAATTGGCTCGTACATGAATGAGAGAATCTTCATCTTTGTTGGACTTAAACATTCGGCATCAATCTTTCGCGACCTCACTGTTCTTCACAACAATCAGAGAATCATCAGCACAACAACCAATGACGTATCAATGGAGTCTCACATCTACAATATGATTAAACCAAAGAGTCAATTGGAGAATCGAAAACATTGTCACACTCCTTGGCAAAATGCTTGGAATCATGATGAATCTGTTGCTGGTGTTTATATTCCTGTATCAGACTTCACGACAACATCTGGAACTGGTGTATTCAAAGACACTATTGATGTCCCAATTCGTGTGTCAATTAATCTTGAAGATCTTCTTATATTCTCAGGGATGACTGACTATCCAAGATGTCTCTTCGGAGATCTGAAATTGAGTGTTCACATAAATGAAGATGCCTTCGTTTGTTGTCCTGTAAATCCTGAACTGACTTTGAAAAATACACTCTCGTTATTGATCAGTGACTCTACAACAAGACTTCCTCCCATCCGAGATTCAATTGTCTATTGTAATTCTGATCGTCCAAACTTCATTCCTGGTCTCGTCGCCGCATGTACAAAGAACTTTGTTCAAATCGGTCAATCATTTAAGATCAAAGCAGTAAAACAAGATTGTGTATATACACTTCCGACTGGTATTACCTCGGAACCTTCCCCTGATGAACAATACATCTCTCTCAACATTATGGATTATCGCATTGATGATGTGTATTGCATGAGTGCTGGATACAATATGAAAGAAATTGCGAAAGAGAATCTGAAGAAAATGTATTAGGATCGTCCTGGAACAATTCCAGCTGAGAAGATTTCGTTCTATCCATTTCAGAAAACACCAACAGCATCAGGAATTGATTGTACTCAGCAAATGGTTCTCGTTAATGCTAAGGATATCATGCTCCTCTTTCGTCACTACGACAATGAAGTCACATGTTTTCACAATCCAATGCAGAAGAATATCCAAGTGAATCTTCTCAACAAGTACTATCCAGAACAACCCACAACAACTATTGGAGCTCGTTTCTATCAGTTCGCATTATCAACTCTCAATCTTGATTCATACCTTGCTGTTCCAGATGATTTGGAGCGATCACTTCCAGATTCTCTTGTCGAAAATAAACTCACTGGTGATCGGAATTATCCAAATGAAACAATGACTAGAGTACGACCAATTCATGACAATTCTGATTTTCTTTTATGTTTTTCAACCCAACGAAGTGGATGTCCAACAAACTGTAATGATTCCATCAGTTCCAGAGGTCAGAATGTTCCAGTCACTTTGAGATCTCAGCCAATTTATCAAGGAGTGATTGACACGTACTATAATGTTCTTGATCCAAGTCAAAAAATTCCTGAAAGAGATGGTATGATGACAACCTTTACTCATCCTCCAGCGCCTATTTTAGCAACAACCGCAACAACTTGGTGGGTACTACGATTCAGAAATGGTGAACCAAAAGTTGAGTATTATCCTAATCACACACTGAAAGCGTTGCACAAAGATTTGGGAATCATACCAAATTGAAAAAGGACAAAAGAAATATTGTATATTGTATTTTTTATTTTTCTATAAATGAGAAGTTTCAGATCTAATCAATCCAAACCAACATCGACATTAATCGAACAAATCGAAGTGCAATCATACCTGCCAAAACAATGGGATTCAGAACCACATATGTATTCGATTCAAGAAGTGCATCCAACTAATCCTCCGATGCCATGCAGAATTGGAGATGAGATTGAAGTTCCATTGTGCTATGACGGACATGATGTGACTGAGTTTGCGAAGAGTCATTTGCGTATTGATCTAACGATAACTGTGCCATATGTGAAACCATCTGGTGCATTCACAAAAGATGTCGGAACATACGGAATGTTCTACGGATATAAATCATCATCAGATGCAATTCGAGACATGAGACTCGTCGACAGTAAAGGAAACATAATTGACAATACACTTCAGAATAATCACATCCACGAATCATTTCTGTATCACACTTTCAAGTCTTTTGAAGAGAAAAACAACATGAAACATTGTTACAGACTTTGGGAAAATGTTCAGAGAATGGATCCAAGCGTATGTGGATACTATCATGTTCCAGTCGATGCAGCTTCTTCTAACATCACATTTACAATACCATTTGTCATTCCGTTTGTTAATTTGCTTCCACTGAGTACCTTTGATCAGTATCCTAATTCCATCTTTGGTAATTTACGTCTGAGATTTCATTTGACAACAGATTCACTCGTGTATTGTCCTGTTCAAATTTCATCTGTCGTTCGAAAAACGTTTGAAAACAGTATCGATCAACAACCAGGGATGACGCTTTCGACTCTGGCTGGGAATGCTAAGATAGATTTACTGTACCATGGAGAATTCTCAACATTAACTCAGGAATTTACCCAGATCGGAAATCCAGTTCTCCAATCTGATCAGTTTGGACCATCGACAGCAACCCCTTTCCCATCTGTTTCTCCAAAATCGGTGACATCTTCTGTGCTTCATTCATCGGTGGATAAAGTTTCAACTATTTGTTACGGATATCAAATCACTGATGCAACAAAACAATCACTCTTCAACACCTACACAAAGACTGTTTATGTTCTGAAAGCAGAAAGAATTGACACCCAATCATTCCAATCACAAGCAAACGCCATGGGAGTGAGATCAAACTTAAGTATCAAGCTCAACAATCTTATGAATCTGATGTGCTTGTTATCTGAAAGACCAAATGAATGTACAGTCTTCAGAAATCCTCAATATGTTGGTCTGTTCGAAATGCTTGGATCCAATTTTCCTAATTTCCCGATGTCAACAGTTTCACCAGAGTTCTATCAAATGATGATGGTGAATGGTGATTTCATTGGATGTTCGGCAACACAAGAGTTTGAAAATTCAATTTGTTCAACACGCATATAGAACGACAGAGGAAAAGATTTCAAGAGAAGAAGAGCAACAACAGATGCCACTTCTTTCACTTTTATGGTTCCAACAGATCGAAGTGAAATTGCAGGTGGAGAAGAAGGTATCTCAACAGCAGAGTCAGTGAACATTGTCTTCAGAGGAACACCGATCGTTCAAGGAGAATTGGATCCATATTTCACCTCAACTCCAGAAGGTCCTCCTCCACCGATATTGGCATTACATCAGGCAACGTACTGGCTGTTCTGGATCGAAAATGGTCAACCACGAGTGCGATATGTCATTGATCGCCGTCTCCAAGAAGCATACGAAGAAGTGAAGAGAGGATACTGAATAGAACAAATATGATATTTTATTTTTGTGGAAAGCAAAGATGGTGAAGCGATATTTCTCAATTCAGAATTCTCACACAGCTCAACTCCCTCCTGATTTTACCAATTCTAGAAAACAAAAATATGTTCACTTCCTTGACTGCAAACTTATCCATGTGAGAGAAGAAATAAATGGTAACTCAACTGTCATTTCAAAAGACATTCCTCAGCACATAACAATCCATGGTGATTGGATTCAAACTGACGCATTCAATGACTCGTTTGTTGCTTTCTGTAACGAACAAATTGCGAAGCGAAAGAAGTGGGAATTAACAACTCGACAATCAATTGTGAAGATCTGGTTCAAAGACAGTTCTGGTGAAACAATCGAGATGGAGACATCGGAGACAATCAATGGAAAAATAATCAAAGAGTACTTTGAATTTCTGGTTGATCTCATGTTGGAATATTAGTCAGTGAAATATATTTTTGTATTAGTTCATTGATGATAGTCTGTTGATGTCCGACAATGCTACTCAGTTCCTGAATGGCTTTGATACAGAAGCACGAGAGTTCTGCATAATCAACTTGAAGACAATCTGGATTGGAATCATTCACGACTTCGGGGAATATTTCTTGGATCTGTTGTGCAATCACACCTATGTGTTTCTTCTCTCTTTCCTTCTTCAAGCATTCACATTTCTCTTTGCAGTTCTTCAAGTGTTCTTCATCAGTCTCATTCTCTATTTGCTTTGTAACCTTGTTGATCTTCGAGTCGAATGTGTTGAATTGATACTGCACAATTTCGACTTTATTCAATTGTTCAAGAACATTAGGATATGGTTCAATATTTCTTTTCACTCTTCTGTCTGACAACTGAGAAAAACTTCCTGTTGGTGATATTGAGAACACTCCTGAACCAGCGTCCTCATCGTAGTAATACAAAGCTGGTGAGTCACACGGTGACCACATCATGATACCATCACCATTGAACTGAATTCCTGAAGTTTCTGCAATCGATTGTGAGATTGATATACCAGACTTAAACGTAGATGCCGGATATGTTCCAGGATACTTTGGAATAGTTCCCTCTGATATGTTCCAATTCGCTCCACTCACATTGATCAATCCTCCAATTGTTGGTGTCGCAATACCAGCTGAACAAGTGATTGATCCATTTGTTGAAACGACGTTTTGTATTGAGGATATCGCAGCCTTGTGTGCTTCAGTTGTCTTCTTAAGTGTGTCGACTTCTTCCTGATTCGTTTCTAATTCCGTCTGTAGTGAGTTTATGACTGCTGCATTCTCAGTGATGGTCGAAAGATTATGATCAATCATTTTCTCAATCATTTGTGAATTGTATTTTTGTCGATTCATTTCGGTTTGTTCTTTCTTTGAAAATAAAATTCTTGATTCACTCATGAACAAACGTCACCGGCACATTATTTCTGACATACTCAGAGACTAGCGTACAGTTCTCTTGCTTCATTGATTCAATTAATGCTTGTTCTGAACATACTCGACGTCTTTCGCTGTACATCGCTGTTGGATTCATTTAATACAAATTAAAAAATTCAAAAATAAAAAACAACAACGAGTTTTATTTCTGGAGATCATTTTGAAGTAACCAATTTGGTAATTTTCTTTTCACGTACTTCATCCAGATTTCGGCACAGATTGGTCGATAATATTCGAACGATTCTGGTTTCATCTTCAAGAAACTTTGAGGTTTTGCTCTCAACATGTTCATCACCATTTGACTGATCTGTTCTTTTGATAGTCTGACGTATAACTCCTCCGATGCACAGGAAAGTTTTCTGACGTTTGCAATTTGACAGATCAGTTGAGGTTGGTTTCGCCGCCATTTCTTTGTGTCATAGTCAGGGTTTGGATCGGGTCCTCACCTGACTCACCCTCAAAAGACCTCACCTCTTTTCTAATTTATGTTTTTGGTTTAATTTTCACGAGGATTCTCATTTCATGAAAAATTGATTATAGATTGAGCAAAATTTCTAAATGTGAGATGGATAGTGGAAAAAAATGTGGTGCTGTTTTTCGCTTCTATTGTCTCAATAAGCTCAATCAAGGAGAAATTTCCTCTTTTTTTTCATTAAATGGATTCGAGAAGATCATTTAACATATAAAATCAAATTGAAAGTCACATTGGATCACTCTATGGAAAAACTGAAAATTGATCCAACCCACCAACTTTTTAGTCATCTGGATCAAATGACAATTTCAGTGATTTTTGCGAAAAAAAGAGAAATTCAACTGTTTCCAGTGAAGTGGAAAGAAATTTAAGGTGCGAAATGGTGTCGGAGAGTCGTGTTGTGGTCGATGATCTCACTTTTTTGCATTGTCAGTTGCCTATTTCGGACATCGAGAGACCTCACCTCCAAAATGGGGAGGTGAGGTCTCTCGACCTCACGTTTACACTAAATCTGTCTGACAACTATAAACCCTGGTCATAGTTCATCCAAGTTGGGTTATCGATGTCAACATATTTTTGGAATAATTGTTTTAATGTTTTGAAATTGACAATCAGTTCTGGTTTCCACAATCCTAATTTCATGAGAATTAAATGATTCTGACTCAGGAAATTCATGATATCACTGTCCTTTCGATTGGGATTAGTGTATTCTAAAATTTGTTCAAGTTCTTCGATGAGTTCTAGCTGTGCCATTTAGTACAAAATAAAAAATGCGAAAAAAAAAATCTCCTTTGTTTTTCAAAAGTGAAATTTCTCGATAACTACTGATCCGATTTCAATAATTCTTGCACCAATGAATTCGCCGTGTCGGATATGACCTTTGATGAGAGTTTGATCAAAATTGGAGAACATCGATTTTTCTTCATTTTTCAAGTGCACCATATGCACCAAAAATGATATATGGCAAAAATCAATATTGTTCAAAAATTTTTGGAAAATCGTTTTTATATCATGTTTGACATCCATTCTGTGAAATTTGAAGTTGATTTGACGAACAAGTACTGTTTTCAAAACTTGAATTTGAAGTGTCCCGTAACTTTTTAAAAATCGACCTTAAAACCCCTCTACGCAGATATATAGCCAGGGTAAATCCTCGGAAAATTAGGGACGAGTAGTCGAGTGGTAAGTGCACGTACCACTAGGCTAGGAGTCCCAGGTTCGAACCCCGGAGGAAGCAATAATTTGTCCGACGTCGGAATGCAAAAAATGAGATAAATGTAAGAAACAGGGATCGCAACCCTGGGCCTTAGGGACTTGCCAACACACCAGGCAATAAAAACCACCAGCTTCCTCCCTCCCTAAGGTTTTGCACTTTTTTTGCCTATATGCAAAATCGAGTCCTCTATCGATTGCGAGTGGTTTCGAGTCTGGATCTCTGCTCGTTGTCGAGATACGAGCGTTTTCTCAAAAGAGGTTCACTTTTTTTTCGAACTTTTTTGAACGAAGAATAACTCAGATCTCGACGAATACTCAACCGATCTTCATCTGGTTTCTATTGATCGATGAGTCACATTGTCCTCGAGATTTTAGTTTTTGTTTCAAGAATTTTCTCAATTGGGTTCCCAAATAAGCGCCAAATTAGTCATATTGAAAAAATCAAAAAGTCGATAAAAGTGACAAAATTTTCGAAATAGAGCAAAAATTTACTTCAAAATTGACACTTTTCAAGAGGTCTAAATATTGGACATATTTCTGGAATTTAGGTCAAATATTGGCATCATTGAAATGACCTAAATTCCTTTTAATACAAGATTTAGAAATGGTCACTCGGCAACTCCGGTACATTACATCGACAATTTCATCAAATAATTGGAAACTCGCTGATCAACCAGAAAAAGAGAAAAGACACACGTACACACCGCGGTTCCCTCTCTCAGAAACCAAGAACCCCATTTCGAACAGGAAAAGAACGATCCACTTCATTCAAAGCCAACGCCGTCACTCCACACCCCACCTCTTCACTTCTATTCGCTGGACAGCGGTCCGTCCGACAACGCTGCCCTGTAAACAACTTTGAATCAGAGCAACAGTTTTCGTCGATCCCAACATGCTCCGAATGGGCTAGGGAGGAGCAGGGAAGGGCGTGCAGGCCACAGTGAAGATGTTCGAATCCAGAAGAGTAGGATCGTTTCAACAAAGGACCTCCTCTCGTCCTCCCATCTCCTGCTCATCTCCTGCCTTGCTCTTGGCGTACAGTGATGCGGGCTCATTCTCCAATAGATCAAATACAAGTTTCGACTCAAGCCAGATCGGAGCAGTTGGACTTAGTGGTTGTCTGGAGTGCAGTACACAAAGCAAAGCGGACGTTTGTCATCGGACTCGTTCTTGAGTGAAAGACATCTTCAGTCAGCCGCAACTGTAGTCGAAGTTAAAGGAAAGTTAATAGCCAAAATGGAAAATGTTCCAGACCCTCGCGAAGGACACCAGCCAGCCGATCCCGACATCGGCGGGGCAGAAGGGGCGATGCCAGATCCCATGGAGGGGAGACTTCGTCTTGTTCGTGCCCTTCAGATGAGCGGTATCGCAGGGACCGGAACACAAGAAAGGTCAGTTTCAAGACGACCAAATCATCCTCCACTCCTTCTCACATCTCATCGGAGCCACAACTCCGTCGTCGGGATATGCGGCCACACGCATATCCCGAGTTGGAGGAGGGCTCACTTCGAACAGAAGTGAAGCATCGAAAGGGAAGTGAGGGGAATGCAATATGAACAAGACCACTCCATGAGGGGTTTTCGATCTGATCATATCTTTTGGAGGCAGGGAACTCAATCAGAAGTAGAAAACAAGGGGCATTGACGGAGATAACAACAAGCGTGTCAGAAAGAATGAGATACTTCTCCAATTTTTCAAGGAAGGAGATTTTAAGATGCATTTCAGCCGAGAAAGACGTGAGAAGTGAAGAAGGAAGGAGACTACTCCTCATCTCACTTCTTTAAACACCAAAGCCATCACTCCCTGCCTCATCACACCTGTCAAGGCCTCTTCACTGGATATTCTCACAAACATCGAGTAGTCGCAGCACCACATCACTCCTACGTTCCCTCGATTGATATGTGAGTGTTGGTCATCCATACACTCTTCCATCGCGTTTGTCGAGCGCACCTCCTTCTACACGATCTCTGTGATTAACAACATGTGAAGCAATGCGACTTCACTCTTCAAAAAGGGAATCATACGAGCGACAGACCCAACCTCGGGAAATAGTCCAGAATGAAGACACATTTATATGTGAATTCATACTCACCATCTTCGCTGTCGACAGACAAGACACCACTGCCAGAATCAACAGAGACACTTTGAACACCACTTCCGCAACATTCGATGCTTCGTTAATGTACGTCACAACAGCCTTCTTCAGAGCGTTCGTGACCGGTTGAGGGCAGTTCGCAAGAAGGAACAGAACATCACTTTGGAACGTCGGGTAGTCGACTTGCTGCTTGTTCGTGTTGGGCACAGGAACCAAGGGGATCTCTCCCAACTCGCGCAATTTTCGAGATACCGCTGTGAGGACTTCAGCGAGGGAGAGTATTCCTGGTCTCTCCTTCACAGCCAACAACTGGAATGGGAGATTCTGACTCACTGGTGAAAGAACAATCATATTCGGTTTTACATTCACTCGCGGAAAATTCGTCAAATTCAGCAGGGGAACCTTAAATCGCATGATCGCCTGAATAGTACAACACGTCACAGTTGACACCTGGATTGACACTTGGATCATGCACATCACGTTTCCATCAGCATTCCATTCGGTTGAAATGAAACTTCTCACACATTGAGCGGATTCGAAGGTCGAGGACTGACTGTTTCTCCCATCTTGCGCGCTCATCGACAAATCACCATTGGACACTGTCTTCGCACTGCTCTGCCGAACACATTCGAGGAGAGTATCATTGGTGGCAGCCCTGTTGGATCTAAATGAACAATCAAGCAAACGCGAAAGAGAACATGAACATTCCGACTCCCTATCTCATCCCAACTCGGTCGTCGACAAGAACAACATCAAAAGATCAATTGGAGAGGGGAGGAACAATCCATCCTTTTGATAGGAGAGTCTTTCCTCACATGTGAACGCTCGGAAGAAGAAAATGTCAAACCAGAAGGATGTGGAAGCATGACATCTCGCCCTTCCCAAAAACCCAACACAAGCGGCACTGCTGTGTACTGGTCGGGAGAGGGACGAGGAGAGAAAGGTTATGGGAAAAGTTGACCGAGAATCACACCTTGCGATCTGGCCGTCATCGCCGGAATGGCACACAGCACGTTGGAGTTCACAAGTTAACATATGTTAGTAGATCCTCGAAGGAGTCCTGGAGACCATCCACGAGATAGTTTTGTGTGGAGAATTGAAGATATGGAGAGACATTGGAATAACGAGAATAGTTCGGAGTCTCGTTCAACATGCCTGACACGATCAACGCCACAGTTGAACTCAACACAGTGCCAGAGACATGGTCCCACACAAAACAGTCATTCAAGAACTCCTACCGTCTCACAAACGTGCTGAGCGAGCGACCTGTGGAAGCCTCTCGGTCGAGACTTACGACTCGAGAGGGGCACGGTCCGTCAGAGCTAGCTCTGAATTCAGAAAGATATCTCCTTTTCTATTCTTCATCTTTCATTATTGCTGAATCAGCTTCAAGTTCCGTTCAATGACTCATACGGAGTGGGAGAGCCCTAGTTTGGTATTGGGCACTCCCCAATGGATGCCCTGTCTACAAACTAGTGCTCTCCCACGACTACGTCCACTTCCACAGTCGCCCGTGGATTTGGACATGGTCAAACTCTGTATGATCGTGCTCTGTTCAATCGCAGGCACTACCCAGTTTTTCTCACGCCATCGGCTCTTTTCTGGGGTTTGGGACCGATCCTCCCAAAAGATTGTTACAATTTTTGCTCTCTCATTCCCGCCCCTTTTGGGGTAGAATTTCTCAATATGTTTCACTCTATTGGGAAAGAAATAATTGATTATTTAAGATTTGGCATTATGTTGTCCATGGGTTCGGTTCGTCGACGGACCAACCCACAACATTTAAATATCCGACCACGTCACTCATACGGAGTGGGAGAGCACTAGTTTGTATACACGAACGTCTCATCACACCCAATCATGCGAATGAGCAGGGCAGAGATGATGCTAAGCCAAAAAGTGAAGATGAAGCACACATTCATCACTTCTTCATATCGCTGTGTCGCACTGTCCTGGAATCGCTGAATCTGGCGACTGAACATGATCGCCTTCTTGTGATCGTCGACTGGCTGATCGACAAACTGGAAATCCACCCAAACAGAGACCCCAAACAAGCAGCATTCATCAAAGAATTGATCCGCGAGCTGGTGTTCATTGCATGGAAAGGTCTGAGGAGGAAAGAAGGAGCGGAAGCAGGGAATACACGAGCACTTTACGCACTTGCGAAGAACTACAAGCCGCGACCACCTGCTCTCCAATCTGACATTCTGAGATTATCAGAATCGATCCAGATAGCGCACCTGACTGGTCTGACACCCTCATCAAGACAATCCGAACAACCAGCCGTCGAGGATGCCACACTCAAGACACAACTTGCGAGTCTGAAGACGCACTTCGCAGAACCCGACCTTGTTGAAGAGGCGACTCGACAAGATGTGCGAGATGAAGTGGAAAAGATCTCTGAATACGAAGGACTGAACAGCACAAACATGAGATCGCGTCTGTTCAACGGTTTGATTGACATGCTGGGCTCTACTCCTCCTTTCTACGATGCAAACCAACACACTCTGCAATACCTCTTCGTTGTCTCAAAGAGTGAAGTTCAGAGAAAAGACACCGCAATCCGAGACGCACTCGACAGACTTCTCACTGAAACGAGCAAGAAACCATCACGCGAAGCACAGTTACAGTTCATTGTGGATGCTCTGTTGCAGTGTCTCCTCGATACACTATCAGATACAATCACTCCACGACCGACATACTCGAATCCGGTCGTAAAAAGAAGAATGGCACGGATCGCGTGTGATCTCCTCTCCACGATTGTGGATCCAAAACACGACGACGCAAAGAAGCGACTTGAGGCAGTGACACTGGAAATCGAATCTGTTCGAGACCGACTGTCGTTCGTGTTGCTGACGGATGTCTTCTTCGACCACAGAGATCATCTGCTGAGCGTGCACAATTACGAAACAACACTTGTTGAAGATGACGATGAAGAAGAAGAGAATGATGAGAATGCAGCCGATTATGTGAATGATCTGACCGTCTTCTCCACTCATTTCGGAGCACAGCAATCTCTGAGATCTCTTCAACTCCCTCGAACACTCCAAATGAATCCGGAATCTCAAGATCGGCTGGAACGAATGTCGATTGCTCTGTTCGCTCGGAATCTGCTCTGCTTCCTCAAAATGGATGAAGGCCTTCCATTCGACAACGATTGCTATGTCAAGCAATTCTTCATTGAATTCCTGCCAGAACTGAATCCTGTGGATGTTGTGCATCGCTCGTTTGTGGACTTCATGAACGAGACTCGTCTCCTCTCGCAGGAGCGATTCGGACTGGGTCCAGAAGACATCGCTACAGTCTTGCCAAAGCCTTCCGTGTCGCCGATACCTCAACCATTCGAGTGTCTGAAGGAGAGACAACCTTCCGAGAGGAGAGCTGGTGTTGTGAGAAATAAGCATGATCCATTCTTCGCACTCACAACTCCCAAAGTTGGTGTCCATCTTCTCCTTTGGGCGTCAACTGATCTGTTGTGGAAAGCAGCATGTCGCGCAGCGTCACAAATCTCTGAAGATCAAAAGACTGCCAGTTGTCTGAACGTGGCTCGCGCGTCGATCTTCGGGCCTGCACCTCGTTGGCTGACCTCAACCGACGTTCGGACGAATCGAGGGCTGGTGTTCTTGTGGGATGGAGTTCTGAGAAGCGAAAGAGAAGGTGATTTGCGGATATCAGCCGTCTCGAACCACAGCCGACAAATGAAATTCAACACCGAACGAATCTTCATCGAATAGGGACTCACAGCCGCTTGGGAGGACATCACCACGCATGTTCCTCTTCTCCCCGCATCCACAAGGAAGAACACACAACTCACTCATCTGAATTCAGTTTGCTCTTTGATGACGAAACAGGACGAGAAAGCAATGAAAAGGAAGATGTGGAAAATCCCCTTTTTGGCTGTCTCACCGTTCGTAGAGATGATCATCCAGTCGGAAGTAGTCTCGGCGATTGCCCAAAATGTTCAACCCACATGATCCTTCAATCACTCTGCCCTTTCAGTGGAAGACCTTCTACGACAGCTGGTATTCACCGTTCACCCATTAATCTCTACGTGTGGCCACTCTGCCTCTGATCATGAAGGATGAGAGGAACGCGAATGATTTGCGTGATCGACTGATTCGCCGAACGATGCAGGAACTCCATCGAATTGGAGTCGACCCCGACGACCTGGGTGTGTCAGACGATGACCGAAAAGAGGCATTCTCCAGCTTCCTGCTCTGCTCAGCCATCTCGTGTCGAAGGAACGAACTGTTGTGTCACACTGCACTCTCAACTCCAAGTGCAGGCGATGTTGAGTTTGTCGATCTTGTTGAATCAATCGTTGGGACAGAAGAATCCGAAACCATCTGAACCATTCTCGCACCGCTCAAAGCAACGAAACAAGACAATCTTGAGTCTGTTCGTCACGAGAAGCTCAAACAATTGAACGACCTGTGCCGACTGAATTGCATCGAAACGAGAGTTCACACTGTGTGTCGTGTGATGACGAACAATGCGATGAAGCGTCTGAGGAATCCTGCACAGGAGTGTCTGTCAGTACTTCAGAGTAAACAGGATGAGAGAGTGTTCCGCGTTCCAGCCCGAAACAACCTGTCTGGGATTCTGCACTGTGGGACAGTTCTTCTGGAGAACATCCCTCCACTCTCTCCCGCTCCCTCCGAACCACCACCTCGCTCGAAAACACTTCGAATTCCTCTGCACTCGTTCGTTCTGGCGACACACGGCTTCTCTGATTCGATTCCTGATCTGTGCGAGCTGAGCGAGGATGAAGTGTGGAATGAAGTGACCGACGTGTCGCCAGCGCCACAGATGCGATGGCACCCGCGTCGAGTTGTGATTGATCGGTCGCTCTTGCCCGAACACCTTCCGGAAGAAGAGTGGTTGTCGTCGTTCACCTCGTTCATCCATCGCCTGTTCGACAATCCTTTCGTTCCTGTGACGACATCTCGGCATACATTCGGTATGTATGTCAAGATTCGGAATGTATGTCAAGCCCATCTGACGCAACATCACAATCAGATTCTGCAACAGCCATATATGCAAAATGAAGAAAGGACATCAATACATACCATCACGGGGAGAAGAGTCGGTTGGAAATATTACTGGAAAGTTCTCGATCATTTGGATTCATTTTTGTGTCTTTCAATATCATGTGCTCAATCTGCTTTTTCTGAGGATATATTGTTATTGATCATGTTCAGAGGTGCTATAATGATAGAATATTGAGAAATTGAAACGAAGTTGCTGATAATTGGAGAAAAAAGTGACGATCTGTGACATCGGTGGATCGGGGTGCTGATGCTCTATTTCGAGTTGAGACCACTTCTAGTGGTGAGAAGAGCTTCAGATAGTTGGAATATATCGGAATATAGATCATAAATCGTACGTGAGTGATACACCAGATTTCAAGAAGATCTCATCTCTTTTTTCACACTTCTTTGGCATTCATCTGCTTTCTATCACCTCCCCACAATATAATACATGGTGAAACGATGAATAAGTATGAAATTTGATCGAATTGGCACCAATATAGGGAGAGAAACTCATTTTTGTTTTGACATACATACCGAAGATCTTTGACATACATACCGAATTGACATACATACCGAAGCTTGACATACATACCGAATCCATGCCGACATCTCTCCTATCCGCTCTTCACGAAGATGATCAAGTCAACACATTCCTTCTCTCTCAAATTGGGAAGATCAGCGACACCCTCAACTCACCAGATTTCGTTGAGAAACCCGAATTGCACGCTCTTGTTGACACTCTCTCGACCATTCATCATTCTGGACATGCATCCACTGTTTTCTCACTCCTCCCCACAATCCGATCCTCTCTCAAGAAACACCCCCTCCCACTCGCACAGTCCAGAAGCGTGCTGGCAGCCGTTGAATCGATCGAACCTATCCAACACCAGCCGATTCTCGTGTTTGCCAAATCTGGAAGTGATCTCTTCAAATCAACGAACGATTCTGCCGAGATTGTTGACACGACAACACCCTCTCACCTCTTCCCGATTCCATTCAGTACTGGATACAAAGAAGGGGACATCCGAGCAGAAATGCAACAGATCTACGATCAAATGACATCTCTTGTGCCTGATCGCTTCCCTGTCGAGCGCGTGACACTCTCCCATCCTCCGAAAGCATCGAACAAATCAAGACATCAGCTTGGACGAATGAAGAAGAAGACAAGACTGGAACATCAATGGACTTGGCGATTCTATTCAACAAACCGAAGGTTCCTCCAGGTGAGATATGGTCTATAATGGGACTCGGTCCGGTGAAGAACCGAATAAGGATAAAATAACACTTCAGTAATTTAGAGTTGTTACAAAACCCTTTTTTCCAATCGCCAGGGTGAACCATAACGAGAGGAGACTGTCGCGAGCGACGGAAGGAACCAAAAAAGTTATTATGTGCTTGTTATCAGAAAATCCTCAACGAGGAACAAAAAACTGATACAAGTCTGAAACAGTGTTCCAAAGGGAACACAGGAAAACTGGTCATCTGCTCTCCTCGCGGCTTGTGGAAGCAGGTATTCAGGAGGAACCTTCGGTTTGTTGAATAGCACCGCCCCTCCGGTAGGTGCATTCCAAACCTCGGTTCCTCCAGGTGAGCCTTGAAAGAAATCAAGAGAGAAGAAAGAGAGAGTGTATGATAATATTAACAGAGCATCCTTGTGATGTACTTCTAGTGGACCACCTAGTCCGCAGGACGACCGTGACCCACTTCGAGGGGCTGCCACCAAGCCGCGGCCAGGGAAGTGTCTCCAGTTCCGAAGATGATGGGACGAGCGTAGTAGTCGTCAGCCACCGAGGAGCCTGGTTTCCAGCCCACGTGGGCGTTCAGCATTCTGAGGTTGATGTTTCTGACGTTGCGGAGGTAACTGATCGCTGCGTGTTTGATGGAGTACGGCCCGAAGTTAGACGGTAGTCCGATCTGTCGGAAGGCAGATTTGATCCTGTCAGTAATCTTCTGCTGGCCCAGAGGCTTGCCCGAGTCCAGGTCAATCCAAACTCTGTTGAGGTCAGCGAAGGGGCGTGAGGAGAGACGAGGTGTGGCCGCCATGACGTTCGTGTGATGTTCGAAGAGGGCGATGAATGGAGAGAAGTCGTCCGAGCCTTCATTGCGTATGTAGCGGTGATGAAGGTACTGTTGCTGTTGTTTCTGTTTAATGGAGATGATGACGTGCTTCACGTTCCCTTCCACCGTAGCCGCTGGCCACTCCACGTGGTCCCAGGTGAGGTTGATCAGTTCCTCGCGTCGGCAGCAAGAGTATGCCAACAGGAGGATGATAGCCCTGGTTTGCATGAGGTCCGGGTCCTTTGTTGCCTCCTCGAAGGTCTTCTGGGCCCATCTGAGCAGGAGGTTGATGTTCCACATGTTCGTGTAGAGCGGTTGCGTCTTCTGAGGATTCTTCTTGGCGAGTAAGGTCTGCATCGAGCGGAGGGCTGTATCCTTTCCTGAAAGGGAGGTGTGGAACATCTGCAAGCTAGCCTTGACTTGACCCAAAAGTTGACCAGGAGTGGAAGGAGAGTCCTTGAAGCGCTCATTCAGGTGGATCGCGAACTCGGCAAGAATCTTCTGCATTGGAGTCTCCTTGTCGACTAGGAAGGCGACCGTGTAGTCTCTGTCCGAGCAGAATTGCTCGAACAGGTTCCAGGCGCGCTTCCACTTGGCAGGTGACTTGTATCTTCCCTCCTCCAAGCGCATCATGGGGACCTCCCACTTGCCTGCTGCACAGAGGGCTCCGAAGAAAGGTGAGAGAGGTTCGGGGTACATTCGATCAGTGACGCGAGGAGCTGGCCCGGGGGAAGCTTGAAGTCCTGGCCGGGAAAGTCCAATGCTGTCAGGAGGGAGTACTCCCCCAGTTCCATTTGCTGTGCTGCCAATTGGTCCAAGCGGGCCGACCATGACTGGCCCTTCCACGCCGGAGTCAACAACACTGCTCGCTGCGGTCTCTGACTGAGAAGCTTCTTCACTACCTTCGAAATCAGGAGAATGGGAGGGTGAATCAGAAGATTTGTCATCCCTGACCAATCGATTGCCATCGCTCCTCTTCCAGCTTCTGCGCTTCCCTCTGAGAGAGAGTAGTACGTTCTGCATTGTCTGTTCCTGTCGGACGCGAAGAGGTCCGTCTCCGGAACGAAGTTCCATTCCCTTACGAGAATCTGGAGGAAAAGAGGCAGAAGATGATATAGTACTAAAATAACCCGTGAAAGTAAAATAACCCGGCCCATTTTCGGAGGTGTTGAACCCATATCTCCAAATTACTCCGAACCCAAAATTTTTTGGGTCCCACTTTTTTTGTGTCCATCATCATCACGACTCCGGGAATTGTTTGAGGTGGAAATCGAACCTCCAAAATAGGATCCCTGGCTGGGGTCTCCTATTTAGGAGTCTGTTTTGGCCCCTTTTTTGGCTCCAAAATAGGAGGTCCTTAACATTTAAGCTTAGAGGATCCAAACTTCCTGACCATATTCCTCCGCGCCTGTTTATGATTTTTCTTTCTCGTTTGATTTCTGGTGGTTTGGGATGGTTTTCTCTTGAAATAACAATTTTTGAAAATGAAAAATCCTGGGGGGACCTGGGTGGAAATGCATGGTCAAATACTGATTTGCCAGTATATTAAGCTTAGGATTGTGAAAATTTGTTTTGATCATATCTCCACAACCAGACATAGTTCGGACATAAAGTTTTCACCAATATGGATCTTTTGTTGAGAATTATTTTTTCGGAAAATTTTGAAAATTTTCGAAGACTTCCCTAAAACGGCGTTTTTCACTTTTTCATAAATTTCATCAATGATCATCCAACAGTTTTCTCAATGTCCGGTTGTTTCTGGGATTTATTCCATGGATTCAATTCTTATTGTGTTAACATCGTTTTGAACGAATTTGAAGAATATTTGATAATCGGACGAACTGCTTGCGAAGAAAAATCAAAAAGGCGAAAAAGCAACCCAAAATTATCTCAACTACCGCAAGGGGATTTTTTTCAAAATTTTCCGAAAAAAATAATTCTCAACAAAAGATCCATATTGGTGAAAACTTTATGTCCGAACTATGTCTGGTTGTGGAGATATGATCAAAACAAATTTTCACAATCCTAAGCTTAATATACTGGCAAATCAGTATTTGACCATGCATTTCCACCCAGGTCCCCCAGGATTTTTCATTTTCAAAAATTGTTATTTCAAGAGAAAACCATCCCAAACCACCAGAAATCAAACGAGAAAGAAAAATCATAAACAGGCGCGGAGGAATATGGTCAGGAAGTTTGGATCCTCTAAGCTTAAATGTTAAGGACCTCCTATTTTGGAGCCAAAAAAGGGGCCAAAACAGACTCCTAAATAGGAGACCCCAGCCAGGGATCCTATTTTGGAGGTTCGATTTCCACCTCAAACAATTCCCGGAGTCGTGATGATGATGGACACAAAAAAAGTGGGACCCAAAAAATTTTGGGTTCGGAGTAATTTGGAGATATGGGTTCAACACCTCCGAAAATGGGCCGGGTTATTTTACTTTCACGGGTTATTTTACAACTATACTCGCTGTGCGGAGAGAGGCGAGAGAGAGAGTCCGCCACTTCGTTCTCCTTCCCTGGCAGGAGAGTGATGGACTGGAGAGAGATATTGAGCTTCTTGAAGGTCTTGAGCGTCGCCCTGGTGATTGGGAGAAGGGTTTGTCTCGCTCGCTGTCTGCGCAGATTGAACACTGTCGCTGAATTGTCCGATTGGATGGCCAGTGACGAGACCGCCGCTGTCTTGAGATGGTTGGCCGCCGCTAGAATGGCATGGTGCACTGCTGCCGTTTCCTTCCAGTTGCTCGTTTGCTGGAGGGATTCCTTGTTCCAGAACCCATGAAAGAAAAGCTTGCCAGTGTTCAGCTGAAGGGTGGCTCCCCACCCCGTCGGGCTGGCATCCGTGACCAGTGTCGCCTGTGCCTCCGTCAGCTTGAAGGAGTGTGGTCGATTCTGCTTCAGCCTTCTCTTCCAGAACTGTGTCTCCCCCAGCAATTGAGGGTTCAGCTGCACCTTGCCGTTCCAGCCACGTCTCTTGATCGCTTGTGCGAGGAAGCTTTGGTGTCTCTTCAGGTAGAGGCTCGTCTCTGGCACAGCGGTCCGCAGGAAGTTGAGAGAGCCTAACATCCGCACGAAACCCGAAATTCGCACGGAACCCGAAATTGCCAGTGTTCTTTCAATGGAGATTCGATTGTCCAAACTTAATATTTTGCTCCCTACAGGTCAAATATCATTTTCGTTTTTGTTCAGATGTTAAGCATTTCCTTTTCCGAATGGTGTCGTTTGCTTTGAATTCTAAAATCAAGTTCGATATGAAGTTGTTTCATTTTGAAAAAGTTGTGGTTCAGATGTCGGACCCTTTTCTCAGTCCATCCAACATTCATCGCATATTGGCCACAGCAGACGTTAGAGCCCTCCATAATCCAGCAGAAAAAGCAGTGTATATCGTATCAACAGAACATGTCGTCCAAAAAACCCTCGCTCAAGAAATTGGAATCAGTGAAGCTGCCATTTCCCGTGGAAAATCTTCATTGGATAAAGGACGTGATGTGGGCATTAATGGACATCCACCAAAGCTGAATCGTCACCAATCGCGGGAATTAGAGAATCGGATTACTCACCATCTCGCTCATGGTGGCGACGACAGAAAGCCAGTAGTCCTTGGGATTGTATGTCTGATTTTCATTTCTATGGTTCAGGCTAATAAATACTACGAAGAGATCGAACCAGAAGAACAGCAAACGAATCCCCTCAACAGACAATGGCTCGACAGATGGTTGACACAGTCCTCCTGTTTCCATGGATCAACACCAACCATACTTGAAAAGGCCAGAATCGACGCCAGTACCGAGAGTAACATGTGTGCCTGGATGGAACTTCTGACTGAAACGGTGACGAAGTATCAAATCAAACCTGAATTTTTGTTCAACTTTGACGAAACGTCACTAAGAATCAACGTGGATGACAAAACGATTCGAGTGCATCCGAAAACTGAGCCGCCACCAATGATTTCCGATGTTGCCCGCGTTGCAAACGCATCCCTTCTCGTGACCGTGTGCGCTGATGGATCGTCCATCACACCGCAACTCCTCTGGCCAACGAAAAGTCCTGTGGCCGAGTTTTCAAATTTAAAAACATTCAACATTGATTGTGCATATCAGGGCGTCGGATGGTCAAACGGGTCCATCTTCGAAGGATACATGAAAAACATTGTTTTTCCAGCGATCGCCTCCAAAAGAACGAAAAAAACTAAAAATGAAATAGCACTTCTCCTCCTAGACGGCCATGCCTCTCATAACAATCCTGACGTTCTTCAAATTGCAGATGAATGCCGAATCATGGTGATGGGTCTTCCACCTCACACCACCCATCTGACCCAACCTCTCGATAGGTGGGTCTTCGCAAGACTGAAAAACTCGCTCAGAGCAGAATTCTGCCCTCCTTCTTCTCAATCAATCCTAGCTTATCGCACAGAATTAGCACGGGTCCTCCCGATCGCCATCTCAAACGCTTTTCATCCGCCAACGATATTAGCATCGTTTCGTGCAGCGGGTGTGCATCCACTATGTTTATCAACACTTTTGCACGCTCTGTCGAAAACTAGGAAATCAAAGATCTCTGATCTCTCGATCCTGATCAAGGAAAAACAAGACCGGCTCTCCCCTCCCGAATCACCTGCGGCACCATCGCAACCATCCTCAATTGGGCGAATATACACAACTCAACAATCACTTCCAAAGGCAGCCAATTCTCCAACTATAGACCAATATTTTCGTCCTCGATCTTTCGTCACGTCACAATTTCGACCACAGAAAACAAAACGACAAACAGCAGGATCAGATCCTATTCAATCACAAAAAACAGATGAATTAACCCAGTTAGACCGCTTGAGACATGAGTACCGAGTGGGGAATGTGAGAGTTCTTAGAGATGATTGAGAATGATTTTTCTTGTCTGATTTCACAATTATAGCTAAATTTCAACTCTTTTCTGAATTAAATGACCCTGCTACACTTCTAGGTTTTCTGAAGAATCATCAATGTCGAAGAATAGGGTGAAATGTTCAAAGTAATTGATATGGGTGAATTCGGCCACGAGACTCGATTTCGGGTAACGTGCCGATTTCGGGTTTCGTGCGGATGTTATCAGACTGGCCAGTTGTTTGACCGTTGTCTCCTCCCTTTGGAGGCATGGGATGGTGTGGGCTTTCAGGAGGTTCCGAAGTTTCTTGCGCCTTGAGTCCGTGACCCTCACGGTCTGGTGGGTGGCATTCAGGCTCCACCCTAGAAACTCCACTTCTTGGCTGGGGAGTAGGCTGCACTTTTCCTCCGCAATGATGAAGCCCAGTTGTCTGAGTCTCTCCACCGCCTGGTGTGTCTTGCGTGCCGTTTCTTCCCGGTCGTTGCCGATCAATAGGAGATCGTCCAAGTAGAAAATGATAGAGATGTTCAACTCCAGGCGGAGTGCCTTGACCGCGAGTTTCATGGTTTTTGAGAAGGTGCGAGGTGCTGTCGAGAGCCCGAACGGGAGAGCGTTGAACTGGTAAGTCTTGTCTCGAAACTGGAAACACAGGTATTTGCGTAAGTGGTCCGCCAGGTGGATGTGCAAGTAGGCTGAATGGATGTCGACCGTTGTCATCCAGGATCCCCCCGTGATCAGGGGAAAGGCCGACTGGACACTTTCCATCTTGAAGTGAACGGTTCGAATCTCCTTGTTGAGGCGAGAGGCGTCGATGACTTTCCTCCAGGTGCCCCCTTTCTTCGCCACTAGAAAGGTTGGGAGGATGAGTGCCGCCGACGTCCTGGGTATCTCCGATACTGCGCCCATTTCTATCTCCTCCAAGAGTAGCTGTGAGTAGGCCTCCATCTGCTGCTGGTCGCCGTGGAACGGATGGGCCGGTTTGAGTTGCCGGAGTCGGTCTGGCGACTCCGGTTCCACCCACTCCCACAAAGCGCCTGCTAAGATCGTATCCTTCCCACCAATAATTTCCCAGAGTGGGAGTCTGTCCAACAGCCTCCCTGTTATCTTCTTGTCTGTCTCTAGTTCCCGAAGCGTCCGTAGTTCCTTTTCTGGCCGTTTGGTTTGACGGGGGCACGGCCGCGGCCCCCCCTCGATGAGAAATTGCCGCCCGAGTTCATGTGTGAAATCACCGTCGGAGCAACCATCTGTAACTGGTGCTCAGGGTGGGGAATTGGCGGGACATAAGAGTCGGGAGGCGGCGGAAGTTGGTTTACCGTGATGCCCGCCCTTTGGGGCACGTCGAACCTGTCCATGAGCTCTTGCAAGTTGCACTTCTTAAGATAGCGAGAGTAGTGAGTCCTGGAGGCTGCGTCTGCCGTCAGAAGAATAATGTCGATGATTTGAGGTAGTAGAGTCGAGTTCCCTTGACGAGCAGCCTCGGCATAAAGGTTTGACAAAAGTGCCGCGCAAACTAAACTAGACTGGGCGGACATCTTCAACAAGTGGTCTTGAACACTTCTTACTTCATCTGGGATTTCGTCCGGTGGAATAAATTGAGTGCGGATGCGTAACGCTTGGATCGTTGGGGCGGCCTCTGCAAATAACTCATCTCGCGTTTGTGGAGGTAAAGATACCTCAGTCCATTCTCCTTTAAATCCTGGAAATCTTTTCTTGAGTTTCCGTTTGAATATCGTGACGGGGTCGGGGGGAGCGTCGGAGTCGGAACTGGACGAGCCGCTCTCGTATGAAGAAGAGTCCGAGTATGTTGCCATAAATGGGAGAGAAGTTCTTTTGGCACGACGTGTCGATTTTGATTTCCGGTGCGATAACGAATGGCGTTGGGAGAGAGAGAAAGATTGCTGTTTTTCCCTTCCTCTCTTCCGACGGTCCTTGATGCGACGAAGAGATCTAGAGTGAGAGGTTTGACGAGAATGGCGTGATGAGGGAGTTCTGTCGGTTGATAGGTCAGAAGCTGTGTCTGAGTCCGAAAAGGTGTGACGATGTGTCGGTGATGTTGGTCGCTGCCGCTTCATCTTTTTGATTGGCTCTCGTTCCCGTGATGTCGAGAGAGGCGTTTGAGTCGTTTGCGATGGAGGGGATCGCACCGACGAGGGAAGAGCCGTGGGAATTGGATGATCATTCGTTGTTGACAGAGCGCCCGGGTGCGCGCTGTTGATGCCGTTTATGATCATTTCGATATGGTCCCGAGGAATTTCGGTAGCTGATGAAGTCAGCGAAGGTAAAGGATTATCTGAAGTGGAATTATCCATGAGATCAAGCTGGACCGAGTCCCATTTTAGACCATATCTCACCTGGAGGAACCGAGGTTTGGAATGCACCTACCGGAGGGGCGGTGCTGAACAAAGCGAGATCATCGACATCGCCTCTGTTTGTGTGTGTTGTTGATGAGGATCTCGCTGACCACCTGAGTCTGCCCATGTCGCTTCATTCGGATGACAAGAAGACTCGTTGTGGAGTGATGCGAAAGCGAAGCATTGCTGATGTTCTTTGGATTCTGTTTCTGACGCGGATCTCGCGCGAAGTGATGGCTCTCTCGCTGAACACTTCATTGGAACCCGCTCACTTCCCGTACCGTGTGATGCCGTTCATCTCCAAAGTGCTGGTTGAGATCGAACACTTGAGTCGCAAGCACGCCGACAATATTCCCAGAATCCTGGACACTCTGACATCTCGTGCAGCTGAGGAAGGCTTCGACGACCTCGACGAGCACCCTTCGATTGGGATCGAGCTTCTCGTCTCTGCGTATCCGCGCGTGACTGAGCCTTCCCACACCCTTCCTCTTTCGCGTCTTCTGATGGTGTGCAAATCACATCCGAACGGCGAGTCGCGATTGGATGCTCTCATCGACAACCCATCTCCAGCCGTCGAAATAGAAGCTCCGACTCGCTGGTTCGAGCTCTTAAATTCGAACCTACAGGAAGCCACAATCGAAGACCCAGTCAAACCTCTCGTTTTCGAACTCTCCAGACTGGCTCATGAACGCATCAAACCTCACGCTGAGGGCACCACTCGATACAAAGTTCTCTCAAAAGTTGGAAACTGGTTCTTAATGATCAAAGGTGCTCTATCGAAGACCTCACAAAACCAAACAATCCAGTTGTCCACCGAAATCACTTCACATTTTTCATTCTGCTTTATTTCCACTTCATTCGCAAACACCTGCGCTCCACTTCACTGATATTAGGTCCAGACCAATGAAATGTCTTCAACAGTGCTTGCTCAATCGTAGTCTGGTTCGAGATCAAATGGTCCACACTTTTCGAAGAAAGAAAAGGTGTTGTTTCGAGTGAACTAAATGGTGACGTGAGGAACAATGATGGAAACTTGGACACGAAGTGAGAAAGAAAAAGCGAACGATGGGTGTTCATTCCTCGGGAAGAGCGATTCCTTAATCAGGTTGGTTCATTTCTGCCCTCAATCGCGTCCCGTTGAGGACTCGGAAAGAATTCGACGCGAACAGATCTTCGCATCCCTCTGCGATCATCACGCGGCGCAAATCATTCTGAATCTCTCTCTCACGACCACTTTTCAGTTGGGCGAGGTTGACAGCAGATAAATACACGAATCTTCCGATTAATTGGAGTTTTGGCATGTTCAGACCAATTCGGACGAGAATGGAGGCGAACGAACGCCGCTGTGACTCGCTCAGACGTGTCGACCACAGTTTGCTGATCCCCTTCCACACGACGTGTTCCACAAATGGCGCGTGAGAAGCAGCACTTCGCCTTCCCCGTGAAATCATTTTTGTTGTGACTGAGATGAGAGGGAGGAGATGTGGAAACATGAACGACAGTTCCAGCTGATCCCAGTCCACCCATTTCAAAAATGTCTCCAAAACTAATTTTGCAACGTCGACAGCAGGTCTCAATCTGATCAGATAGGTTCCCTTCTCAACAAGCTCCAAGAACAGCCGTGGGTCGAGTGGAGTGAATTTTGAGGTGACATTCTGTTGGGAAAGCAACGAGAAGCACAAAGTATGATCCATGAGTGATTTGCTTCGAAGAATGACAAACACCACTTCCTGCGACAAATGCTGTGGGAGTTGGATCGGCCCGTGAAACAAATTGACTCGAATTCTGTGGATGTCCATTGGAGACTCCCGTTGGACATATTGAGCAACGAAATAGAAAAATGTATTCTGCCTCGCATGAAGGTCCTTGCGTGTGTTCAGATACGATTGTGCTTTGTTGATTTGTGTTGGGGAGGGGTAGAGGGAATCTGTGAGACGATCTTTGACCTCCATAAGATTAGAACACTCTCTATAGACGTTCTGTTCGAGCTTCAAATCTCGATAATGATCGTTGACCATCTGTTCATAGGAATTCCTGAATTGTTGCGGCAGGAATGGGATCAAATTGAGGAGAACACTGCGGAAACTGACGGACAGGAAAGAGTGGAACCATAAGCCACTGTCGAGGCCAAGATATTTGAGAAGCCGCTCGTGAGCTCCAAATGATGAAAGAAAGCTCACAAGAGGGCTTCGAAGCGGCGAGTCATTTGGCAGAGTTGTGAGGCAGTCGAGAGCAGAAGACATGAAGAAGAGACACGAAAAGGGTGTCATCATGCTTGAGAAGAATTCCGGTGTGAACATGTCACCCGAATAGTCAACGAGCGACGCAACACTTTCAGCCAGTGTTGGTTCCACGGTTGGCAAGAGAGGATATAGATCGGAAATATCCTCGTCTGGCGAACAGGGAGGTGAAGGGTCACATTCGGAAAGAATATCATTCACTGTTTCTGGAGGGATGCTCATGATTGTGGCAAGGATCTCGATCATCGTCTCCTTCAATGAATCAACACCAGATACGATCAGTGTGAGCAGTGAGGCAACAAAAGCAGGTGTAGCCACCGAATGATCCCGTGGTAGAGATTTCAAACTTGACAGAAGTTCGATTGAGGTCTGAGCGATGGTTCCGACGGAAGCTTCGTCAAATCTTGGTTGGTTGGGGATGCATGTGAATATATTCTTCTCGAGAGAAGCAATTAGATCTTGGGCTCGCATGCACGGCTCAATATCCATCGAAATCAAAGATCGTTCAAAGATCCAATGACCCACTCTTTTAGACAAAGCTCAATGGGGTGTTTCGCTCGACTTAAACTGTTTAAAATGAAGCTTCGAGGACGAATAACGTGATAGCACGTCGGGTTAAATCATTTTAATTCGAGTGGGATCGTCATTCCAGTTTTCGGCTGATCTAACCATTGAATCGAGCTCTAATTGTTTAAAATGACCGATTAATCAAAATTCATGCAATTGTGCAAGCAGATGAATAAAGGTGCTATGATTTCTTATATTCAGTGTTAACCGTCTCGTTCAACGCTGAAAGTGAAGTGTCGATTTCTTCCATCTTCTCGTTTCGATTGTCAATCCTACAAAATCGGGCTCCGTCTCTTTTCGTATCCAATCGTCGTGTCCGATCCGTGACCTTCACATCGAAAGAAACGGGTCAGAACGAGAAAATCACAAACCGCAAATCACACGCGTGTCGTCGGGAAGAACAAACAATTTAGTTTTGATGGAGTCAACAAGCGTTTCCCAACTTCCTCCCTGCCAGCACAAAGAAAAAGAAAAAACAGGTGGATCACAAAATCATGTCGAATGGAAAAGTGGATACAGGGAGGTCTGTGCGGCCTGTGAATAGAATAATGAAAGAATAGGGAAGGACAGACCGACACTGCATGTGGAGGAACAGATAGGATGATCGGATGTGGTAGGAAGGAGAAAAGAGGGATGTGTGAATGGTGAGAATGAGATGGAGAATGAACGAAATGAAGGACGAAACAATAAAAGGAACGTCAATTCAACGAACAGGACTCAAAATTGAGTCAGAAGCGATCGCTCATTACACACTTTCCCCGAAAGAGCGTGTCACCAGCGATCAGAATTCCCTCAAACAACAGACACGTTCCGCCTGCAAATAAACAACACAATCAACATGTGCAAGATAAGAATGACGAGAAGGGCAGGGAAACACACCGGGACTGTGGCCAGGGGTGTGGATGACACGGCCTTCGTGCGGGCCGACTTTGAAGATATCGCCTTCTTTATGGGTAGCAACCTGAGCGGAGGGGAGGGGTGAATGATGAGCGGAGGGGATGGAAGGGAAGGAGGGAAAAAGATGAAAAAAATGGTGAGGTTGCGAATGTGGAGAAGAAAAGGAGATCGGGCAGAAGTTAGAACGGAGACAGGACAGGCATTGAACTGGAGCTGTCTGGTGTCATTAGATTCATACTGGAGGCAACAAACGAAAGAAAGTTACCCTCAAAACCAGTCACACCTCTTGCATTGGAGAGTGGTGTCCGCGTTTGACGAAGAGGTTGTGGAGAGAGACACTGGTGGGTGTGTTCACTCCAATCCAATTCGGGAGAGAAGAGGAGCGAAATCTGGGAAGACCATTTAGTGTTTGTTCTGTCGATTCCGAATCGAACGAAGAAGAATCCCAATCACACAAATCCCGTTTTCGTAGTCCTCCAAAAACGACGAAGCTGACACAGCTCGAATCACAATGTCCAACAATCCAAAACACACCATCTCCATCCGATTCCCAACATTGCACAGGCACGCAAGTCTTTTCACAAACTCTAGCATAGATGACACGATTGCAGGAACAGGCGAGCTGAAGAAATGAGAGAGAACAAGACACACAGCAATGGCACAGAGAGAATGAGAAGCTTCATTCTTGTAAAGAGAAACGAGGCATCTGAAGAGATGATGAAAATCGTCGAGACAAACTGAAAGGACGCAACATTCGAATCAAATCGCCAGCGAAACAGATTCCTCCTCTTGTGCCGTTCACATGGTTGGACAGAAAGCGGAACATGCTGGACGACATGCGTGTAAATTCGAGAGATTCTTCGGGAGGATGGTGGAGTCCGCCTGGATCGCCGAAGCGATGAACTGGCACACGTTTGTTTGAGTAAGCGAGAGCAGAGCTGAATCCAGTTGGGATGTTCAGCCATTCGAGAGACTGACCTCGAAAGGCGTTGAGAACATCAATTGATTCGTTGTCGATGTCGTTTTTGTGTCGAGATGATTGGAACAGCTCTTTCAGACTTCGGCAATCGCCGAATGGTGCAGTGACGATGAGCAGCGTCAGCATCACCTTTTTGAGTGGCTCAACCACGAATTCAACGCCGTGTTCTGCCCACAGAACGGGAAGGAAGAAGCGAACGACGAGTGGAGGAGGGAAGTAAAGAAAGAGATGAAAAGTGTTGGAGATGAGATGAGTGAAAAACATTCTGATCGACGAGAACAGAAGCACTCCCTTTCGGACAAACTCATTTTCGAGAAAGCTGAAGTGCACTCCGCGTCGACAGAGCGCATGGAAGCCACACAATGCTGTGTTGAGTAGAGAGGGCGGTGGTTCGATCTCAATCCCACCAGCGTGGGCGAAGAAACTGAGAGGGAGTTGTCGGAGGACACGTTCGAAGATGAGGTCGAGAGGGGGCTGATGTGGTCGGTGTCTGTTGAGTGATGTGTGGGAGAGTAAAAAGAAGTAGCTTGGAAAAGGAAGAAGGAACGTCACATCAATCTCAGGATGTTGGACGAGGAATTCGGTCAGAAAAACAGGAAAGTCTCGCCTTGTCAGAAGAGTGATCAGCAGCGAGTATTGGACAAGATCGACCCTATCTCCGTGTTGGATTTTGAGAAAGTCTTTATCATCTGATCGAACCTGCGAGAGTGCGTTTTGGTGTTGTTCGAACGACAGAATGATCCGAGTTGCTTCGGCCGAATCAATCTGGTTTGTGTTCGAAGCTCGACGGAGAAGCAACATCAATCCGATTGCGACTGACAAATGAGTCGACCATTTCATTTCTGTCAAAGTCAATCCCTCCCAATCGAACTGTCCCCAAAGGAATGGTGGAAGAGGCGCACCAAACACGACAATGTTGATCCATTTGATGGAAATCCAAATGAGTGTGTATTGTTCAAGTTCCCATCCATCGCGAAAGGCTGAGCGAAGTCGATTAAAGAGACGAGGCAACAGCGGGAGCACAAGTGGGGATTCGAGAAGATTACGCAAGAGGAGGAAAGCAGCCATGCGAACGAGAGCATTGGAGTTGCTGAGAAGAGAGACAGTTCGATCGAGAAATTGAGGAATGTCGACGATGCACATGTCAATACGGACACGTTCAAGGATCGAGCGACAGCGAAGCAGCGAACGAATAAGTGTCTCGTTGTCGATCTCGTCGAAAAGCGATGTGTGGAATCTCTCAGTGAGATCGAGGGAATCAGGTTCGAAAATGGCGAGAAATCGTTCGGTGTATTTGTCAAGATTCTGTTTGGGAGGAGCGTGAGAGAGAGGTGAAGCGGGGAGAGAGTGGATGATGGACGAGGCGGGGAAGGACATATGAAACCAGATTTTCTGGAAAATGTTGTTCGACGCGTTTGTTGAGACAGGATGTTGTGGAAAGTCGATTGAGTATTGAAAGAAAAAGCTGGGAGAGGCTGGAGATGTCGTCGGAGAAGGATTGGGGGGAAGGGGGAGGAGAGGAACCTTGTTCGGTGATGACTTCAACTGAAAATGAAGAATGCTGGAAAAGGGACAAACTAATCCGAGCTGTTCCAAATTCATCAATCATCACATGACCCCATTCGAAGGGTTCCAACGAATCGTGACTCGAAGCTTTTGACTCAAGGCCAAGCACTGCAGACACGAACCATTCCATCAAATCCTGACCGAAATACAAGACAGAGTAAAGGATCCGAAGCAACGAAAGAGCATGTAAACAACAAAATAATTGCAGACCTTCCATTCAATCACTTCTTCAGCTTCAGATTTCTTAGTAACAAATGATAGAAGCGTTGTCACGTTTTCGGGCTCTTCCAGCGAAGTCGGAGATTCTTTTGAACTAGTTGGATCATTCCCAGACATTAGAGTCTTAAGATGGTTCATGGGTACTTTAATCCTGAAAGAGATCAATCGTTCACAGATTGTTTGGGAGCGGTTGCCTAAATTGGAGGTTCGAGATCTGCAGACAAAACGCGTCGTTTTGATTGCACTTGCTGTTTAAGAGTGAAATTGTTGGATATTGGTCAACAAGACTTTTATCTTGTACACTTTTTTTCTCCCAAGACACCCAATTGACCTGCAACTGGACTCACAGCAAGTTCAATGAATCTCCCCTGTTTCTTCCTACCACATCCTCAACATTCAAGTCCCACAATCCCAATGAGGATGGAACCGATTCCAATGCAGGATACGTAAGCCAATCTCCAAATTCGGTGATGATGAAAGAACAGATTTCTGTGGTGTGCAAAGAACAAACGAATGATGGCGACTTCGAATCTGAAAGAAAGGTAGAAAAAATGGATCATCACAAATAAGAAAACTGCAAACAAAGAATCTCAAGTAGTTTCATCAGTTCTGTCTGAAGAGCGAGAATGAACAAAAGCGAAAACGAGAGACCACAAGTCCAGATGAGTGAAATATTGAACATAATGGAGACAGAGACGGACACCAATCATCCAAAGAAGCATCCGACCCACTTTCTGAAATACATCCAAAGCAGTAATCAGGAAAACGACGAAGAAAACAAAAGAACACACCAGAGGTCACTTTCTACAACTCTCGGAGAGTTTCAATAACACTATCGTCATCATCACATTGCAATACTTCGAGAAGTGATGAGATGTTTGACTGAGAACGAGAGAGATGAATCATAAAAACGACAAACCAGATTCCAACTGTGTGGACAGTTCAAAGCGCTCGGCAAGAGATCCTCATTCACGATAGAATGCTCAGATGTCATCGAGGAGTCACCCGAAATGTTTGTTATGAGGAGAACTACGTGAATTTCCACGTCACACCGTAAAGATTTGTTGTGGTTGGATCAAATTGTTCTGATATGCTCCCAGAACCTCAGCCGGTATCATGATACTTATCTCCTTCACAACCTCGATTTTCTTCCGTTTCCATATCTTTCATTGCGTTCTGTCTTCAGAATATTGCGGAAATCAACAACGAAGATGAATTGGTTTGTATCGTCATTTTATTCCTCATCTTCGACTCAATTGCACTTTTCTTCCTCTTTCCTCCGTATCTCAGAATCACCCAACAATTGAGGCAGTGTTGGACTTATTGAGTGATTCGTCTGTCCATCCAAGAAAAACCACATCCGATCACATCAACAAAACAATGAACTGCTCTCGCAGCTACTTCAAAGAATGATGACGATTCTGGACGAGTGCTTCGATTCACACACTCCAATCGCAAACAAGCGTCTTCTCCACTCTTCTCTCTCCCAACTCACCCAATCTCCCTCTCTCACTCCCTCAATCCGGAGAGATGTGGACAAGTGTCTGGCTGCATTAAACTCTGTGGACGAAGGACAGTCAGTTGTTTTGAAGAAAGAGCCTCTTGAATCGATGGGCAAAATATCAAATACGTTCTCCAATTCGCAACAAAAACACGACACCCTCCTCCCAAAACTCAGCGAAAGAGACATCACGGTTGTCAACATTGACAACGAGAATGGAAAACTGTCCCAGAATAAACCAGACGATCAACTTCTTTCTTCTCATCTTCAACTCACCGCAAAGTGTTCAAAGCTGGAACAAGATTTGACTCTCTTGCGAGCCGAAAATGACTCATTTGTGTCGAGAATTGACTCTCTCCAGAAAGAGAAGGAAGAGATGCGAGTTGAGTTGACGAACCAGACACAGAAACTGGAGGAGAATGAATGTGTGATCGCATTCAGTCCAGACCACTTCAGAGTGAATGGATTTTCAGTAACTCGAACTAACTTTGATCGCAGTTGGGCAAGTTGCTTCACAAAACCTGTCTCGAAAGGCATTCATCGTCTGTCCATCATAAACTCAGCATCCCGCCTCAGTTTGTCCATCCTCCATTCATCATCGTTCTTCTCCACTTTCAGTGATTGGTGTGTGTGACGCTGCCGAGTATCCAAAGTTTCTCGCATCGGCTGTTCAGAATTCTCCAAAAGCAGCGATGATGCACAATGTTGATGGACATCTCTGGTCGGCTGGCAAACGCGTTGCTCAGAACACTCCTCCTGAGAAAAGGCAGGAGTGGTCGGCGGAGGCTGATTTGGAGAAGAGGACACTCCACTTCTTCATCAACGGTGTCCAACTACTGCACCACTTCATCAACATTCCTGTTCCTCTCGTCTTCGCTCTCGATGCCTACTTCAATGACTCTCAGATTGAAATCACGTTTTGGGGAGAGTTGAAAGAGTCAAGTGTGACGTTTGAAGGAACTGGACACCGTTTGGGATAAATCGTCATCGTTCAACATTCTTCATCATTCCACCATCGCCACTACTTGATTATCCTCGCGTTTCATCACAACCATGGTGTTGTGTCTTCATTTCAACTTTTCAGTGAATCCTTGTTCCCAATCAATGTGAGGAGGATATGAGACGTGATGAATGAAACCAAGATCAACCTGAAAGTGAGAAAGACATGCGACGTGGCCAAAAAATTTAGAAAACTTGCTCCCATCCCCCTGACCGCAATATCGTTCAATATTTGTTAATTTGACAGAATTCTGGGATAAAACGAGAATAGGTACGAAAATGAGTGTAAAGTGAAGTGACTCCTACTCTTCAAGAGTTGAGCAAGTGACTTGAAGATTTTGTGTCATGCTTCCTAGCTGTCGTCTCTTCATCACGACTCCCTGATTGTGTGGGATGAAGATTCTGGAGATTTTGTATCTGGTCACTGGATATCGTTCCACATTTTCTCCTTGTAGCCTGCTCGTACGGTCCATCTCTCAACCTCCACCAAAACTAATATGTATGCATATTTCATGATATCGCTTTTTCTCTCGTCCTAATTCCGGAATTTAACTGCCTTTTTTGTTTGTTGTTGCAACAGACCTCACTACATAGGTGGAAATCAAGTCTGTTCTCCGCTGAGCTCTTCAGAAAGAAGACAAAATGGTATAATAATCATCTAAATGGAAGAATATGGAAAAAAGAGTCGAAATAGCATGCTCTGCCATTTTCATTGATCAATATCTCATCTTTGTCCAATTATCAGTTCTGAAAGATGATTACTCATTCTCGCTGAAAAAGCCAGCCAGGAATAAAACATGAAAGAAGAAGAATATACATATGATGGAAGCGAAGATAATGAGGGCACAAGTCGCAGAGGACTCCTCCATTCGACAAGGGGGATATATCATGAACACCAGTTTTTCAGACTATTGATTTTAAGACAGATTAAATTTAATCGAATGTGACTAATCATATCGAAATGAAGCTGTTTTGACGGACAAGAGCACATATAGTCTTCTTGGGGATAAAAAGGCTTTTTTGCAAGTTTTCTAAAATTTTTGGCCACGTGAGAAAGAGAAACAAAATTCGGCCCAGATGTGCAGGAAGTGACCAAACAAAAGAAAGCGAAGAAGTACAAATCATAACAGAATAGAAAGAGAGAATGAAGAGACGGGTTCCGAGATCCTGCTGGAAGCAGGAAAAGAGAAAGAGAGATGATGTGGGGTTGTCTGATAAATGGTGATACAAAAACCAGAATGTCAAAAGGGGAATACAAAGTCTCGATTCTGCAAGACGAGATGACGTGAACTGTAGAAAGGTGAACAATGATGAAAAGTGACATGAAGACAGTGAGGACGTGCATTTGTGTTTGGTGACGAATGAAGAGAGAGTTGTTGATGTGCTGTCCTCGTCGAGAAGGAAGTTGTGACGTGTTGATGTGCTGTCCTCGTCGAGAAGGAAGTTGTGACGTGTTGATGTGCTGTCCTCGTCGAAAAGGAAGTTGTGACGTGTTGACGGGATTGGAGTCCGACGAGAGGGACGGTTGGTGTTGATTGAGATGATGAAAGAAGAAAGGATGACATGGAAGGAAAACTATGGTGAGCGTGTGAGTTAAAGTGGCAGGAACGAATTGCGAGAGTCAACACTGAGCGAGAGCGTTTGGATTGAAGGACTTGTCAGCAGGAATGAAATCGAGTGTAGTTTTGATGGTTTCGAGGTCAGGTCGGTCAACTGGTTTCAGAGACAGACATTGCGAGATCAGTTCTCGCATCTCATCGTTCTTCACCAGTTCCAGCTTCGGCTGGACTCCAGTCACAATCTGACGAGAAGCATTCACTGCATCGTGCTCCCCGAACGGCACAAGACCAGTCTCCATTTCCCACAAGATCAGGCCAAGACTAAAAACTGCCCCGTGGCCACAGTTCACGTTCGACTTGTTCGAAATCACTTCAGGTGCAAACCAACGCACTCCTTCGTTCACTCGCTCCGCAAAATCAGGTCCAGTCAGCTTCGACTCGTTCGTCTCCACTGCTGGTTCCTGCTCTTGTGGTGCTTCTTCAGTTTTATTTTGTTGAGTGGAGAGGGGAAGATGTGTGTGAGGCGGGAGGTCGAGATTCAGTTTCAAACACACGTTCTGTTTCGAATCGAAGAGAATGTTGTGAGCCGTCAGTGCTCGAAGAATCGCGGCTTGTCTGTCTTTCTTCCACACTCCCTTCAATCCCCCAACTAGTTGTTGCTGTGCCTGTCGAATTCGAACATCCCATTTCTTCTCCGAGTGAAGAGCGTTGTACAGCGTTCGATCTTTCGACACAAAATCCGTCGTCTTCAGATCTCCACTGCACACCAACACTTCCTCCACATTCTCAAAAGGATTCAAGTCTTCTGACGGTTCGGGTTGTTTCTCGTCGGTCTCTTTGTCTGATTGCGAAGACGAGAATGTGTGAACGGAATTCACTCCGATTCGGTTGTCTGTCACAATCTCAATTTTCTCGTCTTCCATCTGCAGTTGGTCTGACTCTTTCATTTCTGTTTCTTTTTGTCCAGTCCTCTCAACTCTTCGTCGTCGACAGCACACTAACACAACAACCACCACGATCACAAACAAGACGGAGAGAGAGATCACGAGAGGAAGCCACCACTTCATGTTCTCCTTCACTGCTTGTGATCTTCTCTCAACTGCGTTCTCCTGAATCAAAAACGAGGTTTCTGTAAGTTGATCATTCCCAAATCTCAGACGGCCACGCCATTCCAAAGAATCGTCCAATGATGACAGGGACGAGAGTAGAAGAGACAGGATAATTGTTGTGTCGTTGAAATGGATTGTGTCATTCTGAGTGAGTAGAAACGGTGTGGCCAATCCAGCACTTCCATCCTTCTTCTTCTCAAACACTTCCAAAATGAGTGAGCAAGGAATCAGTGTCGTTCCTTTCATCGTCAAATCGAATGCCTTTTCTGACTTGTTCAGCGTGCTCGTCGACGATGACGAGAGCGTTGGGACGAAGAATGGCGAGCGAGAAATCGCTTCTTTTGCTGTCAGCTGACAATCACTCGCTGAGATCCAAGCTGATGGCGTTTCCATTCCATCCCCTCCATTCAGACTCCCAACATCAATCTCTCCCCCTTCTGAACACCGAATGTTATGGCGAAGAGAAGGGAATGAGGAGGAGGGAGGAGTGTTGTCATGGAAAGCGCTTGTCTCGATTGACAAGGACCCATTCTTCATGTTGATCGCTCCTTGCGAGAGGTATGTCATGTCGGTCTGTTTGATGATGGTCGTGCTGTTCAACAACATCAGAATTCCACTGTCCCATTCACACAAAGTCGCGCTTGATTCAATGATGTTTGAAGGTGGAGTTCCTTTCGGTCCAACAAGTGAACACGTCTTCATCGTCAGGTGACCTCCAACCATTCGAATGAAAATCAGCGAAGGCGAGTCAGACAGAACCACATCAACATCGTGGATCCAAAGGCGACCTCCAACAACTTCAATCATGCCTTCTCCTTCCAACTCCGACGACTATAAAGATGGTGACACAAACAGTTCGGGTGATGTCGACGGTCCTGATTCAATCACAACTTCATGTCGAGACAATATCTTCACTTGTTCTGTCTGTGTCGTGTTGTGAAGAATCGAAATCGAGAATGTTGAAATCCCAACACCTTCCACAATCTTCCATCCATCCTCAATCGAGCAGCACGGTCGCTCTCGATCTCCACAAAACAAACTCGATTCTGACGACGATCCAGAATCAACAAAAATGACGATGTCAGTTGGAAGAGATCCAGTCGTGTTGGCGATTGGTGGATCGAAACCAACACTCCCTCCATTGTCATTCATCGTTTCAATCGATGTTATTGCGTATTCTGTGTTGTGTTGGAGTGTTGTTGGCCATCCAATTTGCACTTCGACTGATTTGGCTTCAATTTCCGAAGTGACTGTTGCGATCAAGGAGAGCGAGTTGTTCAGAGTGACGTTCAGTGAGTTCCCAACAATCAGATCTGTTCCTGTCAGCACCACAATGCAGCCAGAATGAAGAGCGTTCGAGAAGATGAACTCGATGAATGTGATTTTTGGAGGGAGAGGAACTTCAATGATGATTCCAGTTTCCACATGATTTCCAATCCAATCCGAAGATATTGCGTAAAGTTCGTATGCCTTCCCAAATTCGACGTGAGTGGAGTTTTCAACTTTGGCAGTTTTGAAACTCGCTGAGCAGTGTGTTTCATTTACCACATCGATTTCTCCAATGGACTGCCAGTACTGACTGTCAGAGTGGAGAATGAGATAACCAAGATCCGCCCGAAGCTTCCTCCCTTCCAGAGACACCACCACTTCCGTGCGATCTGCGTTCAGCATTCGATTGGTCACATTCGGAAAGCGGGGTGGTTCGGCTGGAGTTATGAGTGTCACAAAGCCAACGAGGGTCAGTTCTTCGTCTTCCTGTTTACCTTCCGGAATCCACATCACTTTTGCATCTTTGTATTCTGTTTCCCATTCTAACCATCCTTCTGCGGGTGATGGAGAAATAGGCGCTGTGCCTGTCAGAGCTGCCTCTCATATGTTCCAACGGAGTGTGATGTTCCCTTCATCCAAGAGGTAGACTCCCTTCATAACAATCTCTGTTTTGTCCCAAGCGCACTGTATTGATTCAGCAGAGCGGACTGTTGGAGCTGGATATGGGGCGAGTGACGATTTGTAGTATTGGTACGTCGCCTCAGGAAGAATCCCATTCGGTCCAGACGAAACAACAACTGTTCCGACAGTTGACAAGGTGCGCCTGTCGCCGAAAAGGACATGGACGAGTCGAGGAACATTCGGCCCCTCCAAAAGTATATTCAGCGTTCCTCTGATTGCTTCCTTCGTCTCAACTCGCACGATCGCTTCATTGTTTTCGAAAGTCACCGTCACAGACTCCACGGTGGGTGTTTGGTCGATCTGCGGCACAAGAGGGCCGCCAAAGAGACCTTGCCAGAGATAAACATTTGGATCCCCCGATGTGGAATCACAAAACTGAACCATATCAGCTGTGATTTGGGTTGTAGGGTTGGTGAAATAGATGTCCCGCGCGTCTCCCTCGTAATCTACGGTGGTATGTCTGAACTGAAGGAACAAGAGAGACAGCGTTTCATGAAAGGTGATACAAATAGCACCACGATCTTCTTCGTGTGCTGAACAGTCGACAAAGGCGGTGTTCGAAATGGAGACGGTATCTGAGACGAATTCAGCTGCGCCGTGTCGATCTGCTTCGGAATGAGCAAAGAAGCAACTGTCAATCGAAAGCACGGCCACATCACGAGCAACGATACTTCCACTATCGCCGTACATATAACAATCTGTGAATGATGAGTGGGTGAGGGAGAACGTGACGGCTGGGTCATCTGAAGTGAAGAAGATGGCTCCTCCATTCATATCATATTTATAGCATTGGCAGCCGCTGAAGGAGCACGTGTCAATCGAGAGGGATGATTGGGATTGCGACAGGCAGATTGCTGCCCCACCTTCTGATGAGTCGTCATGGAGATACATTGATCGGAAAGTGCAGAGAGTGAAGGTGACTGAGGTCACACCTGCAGGCACACTGTCCAGACGACCATGGCCCCATTGGGTTCTGTTCTCGAATGAGAATGTCAAGTCTTCGTTCCCCAGTCGGATGCAGGATGAGAAGGAGGTGTTCAGACACATAAAATTCCCTCCCAAGTTCGGCGACATCATCGCAGTCCCACTGTCGTGGTTCATGCTGCGTGACATGGAACATCCAACCACTCGCTGACTCACTTCACTCCCGAACAACGGTTTGTTTGGAGCGATTGGAGATGATGATGATGAGACATTCAAAAGAGTGCTTCCCACAAGATTCGTCTCCAACCGCAGTCCACAACGAGACGCGCCCAAAGAGGAGTTGCGTTCTAACACACCGAACGAGAACAGAGGGCCAGTGGTTCCAATCAAATCTTTCGATTCCAGCAACAGACCAGTCCCAACAATCGAGATGATGTCAGCTTGTCCTGTCACGCCATCTCCCCTTTCGATGGCGCGAGGGGTGAGCAGTGGTTGTTGCGGATGGATCAGACCAACAAATGGTGCAACATGGCCTGACATCGAGTGGTGCGTCAAGTCTGCCAGGATAATGGTCGAACCCAAAGGAGTTTCTTCATTTCCTGATGTTCTGACCATGAATGGACACGAATCCCCATTTGATGTGATCCAGCTCGACGAGAAGCGGACAGTCGAGCCAGCGACTGAACAGATCCCTTTTCGTTTTGAGTTCAGGATGGCGTGAACTCCGCTCACCGAAAACGTGCTATTCAGGACATCAAACATAAATCCTGCGGCAGAGAGTCCATCATTCTCCACTTTTGGTGTCCGACCTGGATCGTTTGTTGTTGACACTGGATTTGGAGACCAGGAAGATGAAGCGGAACTTCGTTGGATGTCGCGTTGGAACAGCAATCTCGAACTGTTCCCAATCAGCGTCAGCTCTTCCGATCGGATCTCGAAGCTGGAGGAGATCACCACCTCTTCGTTGAGTCTCAAAATACTCGAATTGGGACAATCAACATCCATCCTGTTTGCATTGTTTGTGCTGAGAAGTGACCGAAAAGAGTGTGGGAAAGTCGAATGGTGAGATTGGGTGGAAATGAAGACGGCGACAACGACGAGGAAACAGTGCATTGACACGCGTGAATAAATAACAATTCCTGCAGCCCAACATCATTTCTCTGAAGAGTCTAAATCAACATTCTTGAGCATTTAGAATCTGATGATCCGGTGGAGATTTCTTTTCAGCATGGGATGACAATTCAACAAGGAACGCCTGATTCTCTTCATCCTGCCATCCTTGAAGACAAATATGAGGGTGTTGATTGGAGGATGATCTTGACAGATGTTTGTTGGAAGTGACGTATCCGGATTAGTCCCGATGATGCTCTAAGGCGTTCGTTGTTTCCGAATGGTTCTGATTCGATTGGGGGACTTCACTTCGATCGGAAAACGAAAAGAAGTGTGTTTGTGACACCCCCAGTACTGCATTCGATGAGCATCACGTTGACAGGCTCTGTTTAGGTGGTTTTGAAATGAACCCATTACATTCATTCTTTTAGAAGCAACGACTGGTAAAGATGGTGATTCCGTTGTTCGTGGATGAGGGTTGTCAAATCAATGTGATTTCTGAGAGAAAACGATGGTGGAGAGAATGGAGATCCTGATTCAGTCGTTTCAGTTTCATTTTCTGATCGAGGAACTGCGTATCCTCTCTAAACTCTCGATGGACACCCTTCATTCCACGGAAGAGGTGGGAGTGGAGACGTCTTCGACTTCGACGATGAGGCTGTCGGTTGGTCAGACTTGATGGGATCTTTCCACGACGGCGGTGGCTGCGGAGGCGACTGGTTCGTTTTTTGCTTGGAAATGGGTTTGATTGAGTCTTCACGCGGTTGAAGAATGCGATGAGAGTGTTTTCGCCAACAAAGTTGATTTCCGATTAAAGTGTTGAATCACTCAGTTCATCAGCATCGCGGACAATGATATTGGTTCAGCATTGCTGGTGGGAGTTGGAAATTCACCGTTTCATTGAGGTGTCACATAGTTTTTATTCCCATCAGAACACATGGAGAGACATCGTTGAAGAAATTCGAGGGCATCTCAAACAATCGAAGGACGGCACGACGACAAAACCACTGTCATCGAATCGATAAACGAGATCAGATCACAGTCGAAGGGGTTACCGAGACGGCAAGTCATCTCACAAATGTTTTTATGAGTATATCAGCGACAATCTGTTGGATTCAATGATAATCGCCTTCTTTGAGTGTTGTGTGATGCTTTTCTGATAAAATAAAGGGACAAATAAGTTCAATTTGCCAAATTAAGGGGCGGATCAACTCTGTCATCAAAAATGACTACAAAATTCGATGGAATCATCCCTCCTGGATGTGTGTCCTTTCAGTGATGATCTCTGATTTTTCATTGAATTGTTGCATTCTTCTTTTCGTCTCAGATTCAAAACCGAAGAAGCTCAGATCTGGCGCCTTTGGTCAAGTTCTAAAAGTGACACACGAAGGAAGTGGAGTTGAATATGCGGTGAAGGTGCTGCCGATGCTGAAAGAAGGGGACAAGGAGCGAGTGAGTCGTGAAGTTGAGATGTTGACTCGTTTTGCTCATGCTCGGATTGTGCATCTTCATGAATCGATTGACATGGGAGGACACCAAGCGATTGTGATGGAGCTCGGGACACGAAGTCTGAAAGATCTGATCTCGGAATATGAGTCACGAGGTGAATTGATTCCTCTTCCTGTTTGTCTCTTCTTGTTTCCTCATTCTTTGATATTTGGATGAATATTGCCTTTTCTTGCTTTTTCTTGTTATTTCATTGTTGTGGATGTGTTTTCAGTGGACGGTGATGATTCTGGTTGACATCTGCGAGGGACTTTTGTGGATGCACACTCACCCTTCGGGATCGACAGCTCATGGGGATCTGAAGCCGGAGAATGTTCTTCTTCGGGAGAACAATCGGGCATTTCTGTGTTTGTTTGATCGTTTTGATTATTTTGATTTTTCTGATTATTATGATTTGATTCCTTTTCTTCTTCTGATCTGTGCTTTTTCTTGGTTCAGGTGATCTTGGTGGATCGGCAGCGTTTGAGCAACACATGACTCAGACGACGGGGGAATTTGGGACATTCGAGTACAACTCGCCGGAGCGAGTGATGGACAGCAAGGGAACAGGGACGGCAGCGAGTGATGTTTGGTCGCTTGGAGTTGTGGCGTATCGGATGGTGACCGGACGAGGGCTGTTCGAAGGACTGACACTGCCTCAGCTGTGCCACTCACTTGACCATTTCAGTGAATCGAAAATCCCGACGACGATTCATGCATCGGTGCGTGCAGTTCTTGTAAAGATGTTGGAACCTGTTTGTCTTCCTCATTCTTCACGCTCACTCTTTGATTTGTTCATCGATTGAACTGATTGTTCAGAATGTGGCGCTTCGAGCAACAACGTCTGCACTTTTGAAGGGCGGTCTTTTGGAGGGAATGCTTGGTTCGTCGACGGATCTGTCTCGAATGAAGTCGATACAGCTTGCGACGCTCGTGAACGAGATCAAGGAATCGTTGAATGATGCTGAAGTTGAAGAGCGGACGATGGAACTGTCGATGGAAAAAAAGAAGCTGCTGTTGGAGACTCAAGATCTAGAAATCCGACTTCGATCGCTTCAGAAGTCACTTCAACGAACTCGTTCCCGAAATGTTGAATTGGAGAAAGAAGAAGAATTCGAGCGATGTCAACAACTCCTCGCCACTCACCCTTCTCCAATCTCAATCTCCACTGAAGACAATGTTCTCTCCACGAAACATCGAATACCTGATCTCCATTATCACGAAGATAGTACCTCTTATTTTGATGTCTCCGGCAACACGATCACTCGAACTGGTGTTGACAAGGACCAAGAATGGAGCACGACACTGTTTAAACAGCCAATCTCGGAAGGAGTAGTGTCAGTTGCCATCACTGTCATCGCCATGCCGGAAACGGATAGTCTGTGTCTCTTCTTTTTGAACTTTTCAGATTCGAGGGAAGGACTGCTGTTCGGACTTGTCGATGCTCACTCGCGCGAACCGTACTCTATCGATCGACTTGGTGATGATTTTCCCAGTGTGTTCTCTTTGAATCTTCATTTCATCTCGTCTCGTCAGGTTCCATCGCCTTCGCTCCAAGAAAGGGAACACTTCACATTGCCCTTCCATCAACCGATCAAAAAGAGAAGACATTTTCACTCTCAGCTCAGATGAAGAAAGGCGACCGAGTGGTGTTGGAGGTGGACATGGACGCGAGACCACGCACAGCTGTGTTCATCGTCAACGGAAATGTGCCTCTCACGTTTGTGTCTGGTCTCCCTCCCTCGATCCGATTTGGAGTGTGTTGTTCGTCGTCCTCACTTTCGTTCTTTTCAGTTGTCGATGAAGAACGAGGGAGTTTCGGTTCGATTTGATGGAATGAGTCGTCTGAAGCGTGCGACCCCACTGCGACGAGTGAATGAGATCAAATGGAATCCCGAAGACCTGCTCGACAGTGATGACATGTACATGAATGGATTACGATGCAATGTTCTGACTGTGCAGACACAGATGCCCTCTCTCGTCTTCACCGATCCTTCCCACTTCACAGTAGAAGACAACCGAATCACTTCAACTGGTCTGGCCACAAAGGAGAGGGAAGGAAACAAGCAGCCCACCGTTAACTCCTTCTTTCTCTCCGAACCCATTTCGGAAGGAATTGTGGCCATCTCATTCACTTGTGTGGTGTTACTCAATCGAGCTCACAACTTTTACTTCGGTTTGATTGATAAGAGAGCATCAATCCCCAAAAAAGGGCAGAAACTTGGAGAGCTCGAAAGTATGTCTCCCTCTTCTGTCCTCTGATGCTTTCTCTCCTCTCTCTCACACATGTTCAGACTCGATCTCTCTCTCATCGACGGACGACCTGCATCGCTTTCATTCAGAGGATCGAACACGTCTTTTCAATTCTTTCCATTCCGGAAGCGGGAACACTGTCGTCATCGAAATCAGCATGGACTCGAATCCTCGCACTGCCCAGTTCTTCGTCGATGGAAAGTCAGCCAATGTTGTCGTTGTTGGTCTTCCCGAATCTGTTCGAGTTGGAGTGTGCTGTCCTTCCATTTCTCTCTTTCGTCTCATCCCATCTCCCAATTCTCTCCGACGTTCACACTCACTTTTCTCTCCCCTCTCCATCTCAGTTCTCGGCGGAGAAGAGCGGAACTCTCTTTCGGTTTGACAGAATCACCCATCTGAACAGAGGAAGCCCAATCACAGACAAAATGGAAGTGTTTGGATGGCCATATTCCTATCGACTCGAAGCCACGGAATCGAATGAAAAATGGGATCGAGCAGATGTATTCAACAAGAGAGGACTGCTTCCAACGATGAAACTGCCTGAACTGCTCTTCACAGACAAATCCCACTACATCATCCGAAACAACGTCCTAACTCGGACAGAGAAAGGGACAGACAAGAAAGGAAGAGCCAGACCGAGCACTGTTCTGCTTTCGGAGCCGATCACAAAGGGCGTCGTTTCTGTCACTTTCGTTGTGCTTGCAATCACAAGATCATCTGGTTTGTCTCGTCGCTCTCATTTCATTCTTCAGAAGAGGAAGGATTCATTAATTTCGGTCTTCTCGATGCTTCTGCTACTGTTCCTCGACTCGGTCGAGTTTTGGGGAAGACTGTGAAACGTGTGCTGTTCAGTTCGATGATCTCCATCTTCTCCCACTCTTCATCATCAGACACTGCTGCTCTCTCGACATCAAACGGACAGCTCCATGTTTTCACTCAGACACTCCTGGAAGAAAAGAGTCGATGTCCGATCTCGAAGCAGGATAGGGTTGTGATGGAAGTGAACATGGACTCGACTCCTCGCACTGTCCAATTCTTCGTGAACGGAAAGGCTGGGAAATGTTATGTGAGTGGGATTCCAGAATCGGTGAGAATTGGTGTTTGTCATTCATCGTTTCGCTTCTCACTCGTTCAGTTCTCTGCTGATGTGATGGGAACCTCACTCCAAATCGCCAGCATTGTCCACTCAACCCAAGCGACTCCTCTCGCAGACAAGATGTTCGATTTCCAATGGACTGACACCGAAGACTCGCTGAATGAAAGATACAAAAACCATTTCAGGCCGATTCGGAGAGAAGCAGATGGATCGATGCCCACTCTCATCTGCCGAAATCCGGAGCACTTCAAGATTGATGGAAATGTGATCACTCGCACTGCATTCGACTTCGATGGACTCGACTCGCCGTTCAGCACAGTGATGTTGGATGGAGTGGTTGAGAAGGCGATCAAGTCTGTGACTGTCACCATCCTCGCCCTTCCTCAAACTGAACGTGGGCTTCTCTTTTTGTGATTCTGTTCAGATTCGTGTGGAGTGATCACGATTGGCTCAAAGCGGTATGACCGACACATCCCCAAAAGTCCCAAAGCACTCGGAATTGGGAAGAACCGTCTGTCCTTTTTTCTCTCAATAATCTCACCTATTCCTATCCCTTCCGTATTTTCACTCTCTCTTCAGTGTCGTTTGGTCTCTGTTCGCTTGATGGAATGATATACACCTTGGACCATAATAATTTGTCATCAAAGTCCAAGCCCTGCCACTCTCCCCTCCAAGTTGGCGACCAAGTTGTGTTGGAGATGAACACACGATCGGAACCAGATCTCACTCGCTTCTTTGTGAATGGGAAGACTGGACTGAACGACATTTCAAATTTTGCAAAGAAACAGATGATCGGAGTCTGTTCATCTGAGACTCTCGTCATCCTCTTTTTTGTGTCTTCTCTTTCAGTTCTCTCTCGCTGGACCAGGAACTTCGATCCGAATCGATGCCGTCGCCGAACTGGACGAACCATCTCAAAAAGTGACCCAGTCGTCACAACACTTCACCGACATCGCTGACAGCGCGAAGGCTAACGAATCGCAACACATGAACGAATCAAATTCTTTCTGCCAAGCGTGTTGCATCTTCTAGACCATTCAACACTAGGGCTGTCGGTGACTCCAACAGACCGATCTCGTCATTTTCTTTCTTTCTCTTTCTTTGACATCACATTTTCATTCATTAACCTTCAATTGTTGAAAAAGAGGCTATAGTGGCAGTTTTAACATTGAAATGACCGTCACCCACATGTCTTCATCCCACCTTGTGCCACCCGATCAAAAATCATGACAATCGAAATGAACGACAAAATGGCCAAAATCAGAGTTGATGGAACATCGATGAAGTTCAGAAGATCCGACATGACTCGCCCGAACAAGTGGTGTTTGACATGGGATCTTGTTTATCGAGTCCTTTGACAGCATCAATTCGGATCGATGTTCCTGGTCCAGCGAGGGAGAACTGAAAGAGAAGACAACAAAATGATGATTTTGAGAGAATCGAAAAGAGCATACTCCGATTCTCTGTGTCGATGCAAAATCAGAAACATCGTTCAGGCCAGCCTTCCCATTCACAAAGAAGCGAGAATTGTCTGCTAAAACTTCTGGGTTCACCTTCAATTCAACTCGATCACCCACTTTGAGGGGAGAGGAACAGGGATTCGACGTTGTTTTCCACATATCCGAGCGGTTTAACATTCCATCAGACGAACAGAGAGCATAGGAATCTGAAAAATGAGAGAGAAGAAATGCACAACGAAAGAGAAGTTGAGGGATCGAGGAGAGAAGCAATTGCAGACCACTTTTTTGGAATCCGAGTCCTTTCGGACCTTTGGGAATATGTGGTTTTTCCATCAGACAGCCAATCATGACAACTCCACACGAATCTGAACAGAATCTCAAAAAGAGCAGCACACGTTCAGTTTCAGGAAGGGCGAGGATGGTGACAGTCACTGACATGATTGCGTATGCAGCCATGACTTCCACCATCACCGTGCTGAACGGCGAGTTCAGTCCATCGAAGTCGAACGCTGTGCGAGTGATCACATTTCCCTCAATCTTGAAGTGTTCGGGATTTCGGCAGAGGAGAGCGGGCATCGATCCTTCTGCTTCTCTCCGAATTGGTCGGTAACTGGTTGGCGTTCTATGAAAAAAAGAATCTTCGGTGTCGGTCCACTTGAACTCTTTCATCTTGCCTGAGAGAGGAGTCGCTTGGGTTGAGTGGACAATGGTGGCGATTTGGAGTGAGGTTCCCATCACATCAGCAGAGAACTGAACAAGTCAGAAGCGAATGGAAGAATCACAAACACCAATTCTCACCGATTCTGGAATCCCACTCACATAACATTTCCCAGCCTTTCCGTTCACGAAGAATTGGACAGTGCGAGGAGTCGAGTCCATGTTCACTTCCATCACAACACGATCATTTTTTGAGATGGGAGAACAACAATCAGTTTCCAGTCTTGACCGAATGAAGACAGGTAGCTCTCCATATGATGTCGAGAGAGCAAGAGAATCTGAGAATGAGGAAAACGCGATGGAGATCATCAGATAGAACAGCACACGTTTCACATTCTTTCCCAAAGCATAAAGGAACGGAGGAACAGCTCGAGACGAATCGAGAAGACCGAAAGTGATGAATCCTTTCTCGTCTGAAGACAATGAAAAAAGAGAATAAACACACCACCAGACTCAGCGATAGTCAGCACATCGAAAGTGACAGAAACGACACCCTTCGTGAATGGCTCGGCAAGCAGAATAGAGCTCGATCTAGTTCGTCCTCTCTCGTCTGTCCCTTTCTCTGTCCGAGTCAGAACGTTGTTTCCGATGAGGAAGTGGGATTTGTCTGTGAAGAGCAGTTCAGGCAGCTTCATCGTCGGAAGCTGTCTTCTATTCTTTTTGACAGCTGGTCCATCATCCTCATCGTCACTGTCGTCATCGGAGTGACTGTTCTCTTCATCAGTGTCTTCTTCAGAATCTCCATCATCAACTGATGTGGCATCATTGTCGAAGGTGTCTCTGTTGATTGAGTGTTTCTCTGATTCTGTCGCTTGGAGTGATTTCTCAGCTGGCCATTCAACCACTTCCATCAGATTGGTGATTGGGCTTCCTCTGTTCAGATGGATGATTCGGTCAAACCGAACTAATATTCCTCTGCCCTTTGTTGAGAACTGAAATGGAGAGGGAGATGAGAGAGAAGAGAGTGGTTACGAATGAAGAGAAATGAGGAGAAGGGAAGAGACAAAAGAGGAAAATGGAAGGACAGCACACTCCGACTCGGACGGATTCGGGAAGACCAACAACGATAACATTAACCGACTTTCCATCGACAAAGAACTGGGCTTTGCGAGGATTCGAGTCCATGTTGATTTCAACGATGAGAGAGTCCCCGTTTTGGAAAGGTGGAGTGGCATCGATAACATGTTCTCCCTTGTCCGTCTTATAAAAAAACTGACCGAACGATGAGAAAGCGATCGAGTCTGAGATTGAGTGTAAAACGAGAGATGTTGTGAAAGAGAGAAGTAGGAGAAAAGGGAAATCACAACAATAGATGAGGGAGACACACTTTTGATTTCGCCGAGACACTGCCCTGTTTCTGGAATCGATTTCTGTGCATCGATGAAGCCGAGGGAAGAATTCGAGGAGCTGTATACGAGTGGAGTGAACGAGATGGCCACAATTCCTTCCGAAATGGGTTCGGAGAGGAAGAAGGAGCTCCATGTGAACAGGATTTTTCCATCTTTTTCCTCCGTAGCCAGACCAGTTGACGCAATTCGGTTGTCCTCCACTGTGAAGTGGGAAGGATCGGAGAAGACGAGCGATGGCATCTGCGTCTCCACTGTCAGAACACTCGATCGTAATCCATTCATGTACATGTCATCACTGTCGAGCAGGTCTTTGGGGTTCCATTTGATCTCATTCACTCGTCGCAGCGGTGTCGCACGCTTCAGACGACTCATTCCATCAAATCGAACAGAAACTCCCTCGTTCTTCATCGACAACTGAAAAGAACGAGAATGAGGACGACGAACAACACACTCCAAATCGGATCGAGGGAGGGAGACCAGACACAAACGTGAGAGGCACATTTCCGTTTATGATGAACACAGCAGTGCGTGGTCTCGCGTCCATGTCCACCTCCAACACCACTCTGTCCCCCTCACTCAGCCGATGAGAGATCCTCATTGTTTTGTCTCTTTGCTTCGTTGATGGAAGAGCAATGTGCAGGATTCCGTCTTTCGGAGCGATTGCAACGGAATCTGGTGACGAGAAGAAATGGAGATCGAAAGAGAACACACTGGGACAAAACGAGCCAAGTTGATCACGATCTTCAAACTTCCCTGACTGAGCATCGACGAGTCCAAACATCAGCCCTTCCTTTGAATCTGAACACTTTCAAGAAAAGAGACACACACTTTTGGCTTCTGGGATGGCGAGAATAGTGATGGCAACAGACACCACTCCTTCCGAGATTGGCTCATCGAAAAGTGTTGTGCGCCATTCTTGGTCCTTGTCAACACCAGTTCGAGTGATAGTGATGCCGGAGACATCAAAAAGAGCTCGCTGGCAGTTCTCACCATTGCTATCTTTGTAAAACAATAAACCAGGCATTTCAAGTTTCGTCGAGAGAACATTGTCTTCAGTGGAGATTGAGATTGGAGAAGGGTGAGTGGCGAGGAGTTGTTGACATCGCTCGAATTCTTCTTCTTTCTCCAATTCAACATTTCGGGAACGAGTTCGTTGAAGTGACTTCTGAAGCGATCGAAGTCGGATTTCTAGATCTTGAGTCTCCAACAGCAGCTTCTTTTTTTCCATCGACAGTTCCATCGTCCGCTCTTCAACTTCAGCATCATTCAACGATTCCTTGATCTCGTTCACGAGCGTCGCAAGCTGTATCGACTTCATTCGAGACAGATCCGTCGACGAACCAAGCATTCCCTCCAAAAGACCGCCCTTCAAAAGTGCAGACGTTGTTGCTCGAAGCGCCACATTCTGAACAATCAGTTCAATCGATGAACAAATCAAAGAGTGAGCGTGAAGAATGAGGAAGACAAACAGGTTCCAACATCTTTACAAGAACTGCACGCACCGATGCATGAATCGTCGTCGGGATTTTCGATTCACTGAAATGGTCAAGTGAGTGGCACAGCTGAGGCAGTGTCAGTCCTTCGAACAGCCCTCGTCCGGTCACCATCCGATACGCCACAACTCCAAGCGACCAAACATCACTCGCTGCCGTCCCTGTTCCCTTGCTGTCCATCACTCGCTCCGGCGAGTTGTACTCGAATGTCCCAAATTCCCCCGTCGTCTGAGTCATGTGTTGCTCAAACGCTGCCGATCCACCAAGATCACCTGAACCAAGAAAAAGCACAGATCAGAAGAAGAAAAGGAATCAAATCATAATAATCAGAAAAATCAAAATAATCAAAACGATCAAACAAACACAGAAATGCCCGATTGTTCTCCCGAAGAAGAACATTCTCCGGCTTCAGATCCCCATGAGCTGTCGATCCCGAAGGGTGAGTGTGCATCCACAAAAGTCCCTCGCAGATGTCAACCAGAATCATCACCGTCAACTGAAAACACATCCACAACAATGAAACAACAATAAAACAACAATGAAACAAGAAAAGGTAAAATCCATCCAAAGATTAAAGAATGAGGAAACAAGAAGAGACAAACAGGAAGAGGAATCAATTCACCTCGTGACTCATATTCCGAGATCAGATCTTTCAGACTTCGTGTCCCGAGCTCCATCACAATCGCTTGGTGTCCTCCCATGTCAATCGATTCATGAAGATGCACAATCCGAGCATGAGCAAAACGAGTCAACATCTCAACTTCACGACTCACTCGCTCCTTGTCCCCTTCTTTCAGCATCGGCAGCACCTTCACCGCATATTCAACTCCACTTCCTTCGTGTGTCACTTTTAGAACTTGACCAAAGGCGCCAGATCTGAGCTTCTTCGGTTTTGAATCTGAGACGAAAAGAAGAATGCAACAATTCAATGAAAAATCAGAGATCATCACTGAAAGGACACACATCCAGGAGGGATGATTCCATCGAATTTTGTAGTCATTTTTGATGACAGAGTTGATCCGCCCCTTAATTTGGCAAATTGAACTTATTTGTCCCTTTATTTTATCAGAAAAGCATCACACAACACTCAAAGAAGGCGATTATCATTGAATCCAACAGATCGTGGCTGATCGGCTCGGAGAAGTTGTCTTTCGAAATGACAGAGTCACCTGCGTTCAAGTCAGGAGCCTGCGAATAGAATGAGGTGGATAGACTGGCAGACGGAACAAAGAAGACGAAAGCGGATGAAGCGGATGTGAGAGTCGAATGAAGACATCAAAGAAAGAAACGGAACATGAGAATCAAGTGCAGCGAAGAAGCTGAAGAGAGATTTACGACGGAGGCGATTGATGAACGGAAGACAAAATCGTGCTGAATTACTTTTTGGACACCACCAGCTTGCAGTTCGAGAACACCCCGCGACGACGCACAACAATCGGAAGGCCATCCGAATACTCAATCAGCGCGCCATTCAAAGTCGACGATGACGAGTCAACTGCGCGACGAGTCCAGTCCAGACAAGCAAGTCCAGACTCAAATCTCTTCCACACACGAGTCGGTGTCGTTGTCTCAAACCAGCTGTCTTCAAACACAATCTGAGTGTGGATAGACAGAACTCGGACGTGCAGTGAGGCTGACAGCGACGACGACGAAGGATGCGAATTCAAAAACAGACAAGACGAGATCACCAGCGAGCGTGACGATGCAGACGACGAGTCGAGTGTGATGTGGAGGGCAGAGCGAGTGAGTGGTCCTGTTCCAACAACCACTCCACTCGACTCGAACACGCTGTTCGAAATCTCAGTCGACGATTGAACTGTCGACACTTCAATCACACCATCTCCATCCGACGATGACGAAGGAATCACTCGACAAGCCTTCTGAAAGCGACTTACCTTCATTGAGAATGTCGAGAGAGGCGAGAGTGACGAGAATGCGATCAGAGGGGCATTCGATGTGGTTGTGTCACGAACTACAAAATCAGAAATCAACAGCGAAATCTAGTTCCACATCCCTTCTCCCACAATCACCCCAACTCCTCCAAACGATCCCGACGACATCGAAACAGAATCGAATCGGCCTGTCCCGCTCTTCACTTTCGCCAACCCAACCCCAATCTGTCCCTCCCCAGACAGTCCAATCGAGTCAGCTTCAAGCGTCCCTTCCGAGTCAACAACGAACACCCATCCGGACGACGAGCGTTCTTCTGACGACGGCAGAATCACGTTCAGATCCTTCACTTCAACTCGCGCTGAGGAGATCGACACAATCCCACCGCTCGAACTGAACGACGAGTTTCCAATCACAACACGGCATCGTCGCGTCGGCGACTCACTCGACAGTGTCATCCCCACGCTGCCCTCAATCTCGAAGCCATCGCCCATCTCCGCCTCCCCTCGCACCAACACCCACATCCACTCTCCCCCCTTCCCCTTACCGCACATCTGGCCTGTCCACACTGTCCGGCACGGCAAGTCGTCTCCTCCACACTCGTCCATCGAGTCTGACCCACCACGAGCAACCACAACCACGCCTCGGGCGATCGGTGGAACAAACGACGATTTTCGGATGTGGAATGAGATTGGATCGCTCATCCCAACTGGTGTTGTTGTCGACTCTGTTCCTGGTGTTGGAGAAAGTGACTTGATTTGGTAAGTCGTGTCGTGTGTGAGGATTCGATCATCGCCCACAACAACAAACCCTTCCGTCTCAGTTGTCGTCTCAGGAGCAGCCACGACAACTGTGAACGTGACATCCTTCCCTTCCTCCTCCACAACGAAGTCGTACGATCCACTCACTTCTCTGTCGAAGACGAGCAGGATGAACGCGTATTGCTGGTCGTTATTCAGAATGTGGGCTGTGGCGTCATTGAGCTGAGCGGGGTGCGCTGGTGTGGTGAACGAGAGGAAGGAGGGAGTGCGAGAGAGATGGAATGTCCACTTTGTGTCCGGAACTGTGATCGCATTGGAATTCACGGAAGATGAGGACGAATCAACAACTCCTTCGATCGATGTGATTGTGTACGAAGTCGAGAACTTGAGAGTTGGTGTGGAAGGTGCGACGAGCGAGCCAATTGCATTTGCGAAGAGAAGTGTTCCTCGTGTTTCTTCTCCTCCATCCTCTTTCAGTGTCACTTCGTATTCTTGCGACTCCACCGGAACTGTCCCCTCCACCGCCAACTCGATCCTCATCGTCGAATGATTCAGTGAGGGCTTCACTTCGCCCTTCAGCTGCGGTCCCATCGAGCAAAACACTGCGTTCTCCTGTCTCACAAATGTGATCGTCTGCGTTGTTTCATCCTCAACCAGAAGATGCAGTCCAACACTGTCTGTCTGAGCTGTTGTGAAGCAATCGACGATCGAGAACTGCTGAAAATCAGGCTGAACCAGACTGTACATCGCAATGTCCGCAAACTGAGTGGGGTCCTCAGGAAGAGAGGCTCCGATTTGATTGTCGATGAAACAGACGGAAGTGAGGGCGATGGATTGGGGAGCAGTTTGGATGTCAAGGAAGAACGCACCAGATGTGTCAGAACGACAGTTCTGGACGAGGCTGTCGGTGATGTCCACTTTGTTTGGATGTTCAATCGACATCGCTCCTCCAAACGATTCAGAAACACATCCGTCGAATTCGCACTGTTGGATGGTCAGATCGCCAATGCCCTGCCCTCGGAAGCAGAAACACCCAGCGGGGATCGGTTTGGCGACATTGGGGATTGCCTTCGTGAGACAGTCTCGGAAGCAGCAGAAGGACACTGCGAACGATGCTGACACTGTAGCGACCATCGCTCCTCCGCACACGTACGACTGGCACGAGGAGAACTCTGTGTTGGAGACGACACTGCCGACGGAAGCAGGGGAGAGTCGGAGATTGATTCCTCCCCCAGCCACATCAGCAAGTGCGCCGAATGGTTTTCAGGAGTCGAGAGAGCACAAGTCGATGGTGAGTCTGGCATTCAGATCCAGAAACAGCCCTCCACCGCGTCTGCTGGTCCAGCAGGACTGGAAACGGGTCGACACGATTTGGACTGGACTGACATCGCTGTCGATCCCATGCTCGATGAGCAGCCCTCCGCCGTTCTCGCCCATCGTGTAGAGGTTGGTGAAGGAGCAGGAGAGGACGGAGATCGAGCCTGGGTATTTGGAGAAGGAGAGCGGACGAGCTCCTGAGGCGTAGTCCAAGCCGTGGAAGTGGCAGTGCGAGAAGGTCGCTGAGGTCGAAGCGGTTCCGTTTGCGTCGGTGAAGGAATACGTTTTTTGCGGCTCGAAGTCAGTTGTGGTGCCATTGGGGAGAGTGATGGTTGGGAGTTGGTCCGTGTTGGGGGAGGAGAGGAGGGAGGAGAAGGAGGAATTCGAGCACAAAACGGAGCCTCCATTGTTCACGTCTCGAATCGTCGATCCTGACAAATGCGAACATGTCAGCGATACAACACATCCCAACATCTTCTGAGACAGATGCGACAGTTGTGGTGGGCAGGAAGAGCCAATCGAACTCATGTTCACAAACGAGCAACCAACAAGCGAGGACGATATGATTCCAACCTCATCCACATTCTGTCGAGGTGTTCGTGTCAGTGAGAGGCCAATTCCGTCGGTTCCCAAAATCCTATGCGAGGGGAACGAACAGCCAACAATCGACATCGAAACTGACCCTCCAAATGATGGAAATGCTGATGTTTCAACAAAACCACGCATCTCCCCAATATCATTCGCAATCCAGCACTTGTTCACCACAACTGACGCTTCTGTTGCTGATTCCTCGAATGTTGTTGGAGAAATCACAATCGCACTTGTCAGCGGTGATAGTTCAATTCTGCTTTCAAAGATTGTCAGCATGCTGTTTGATACAATTGCCAACCTTGGGGTTTCTGCTTTGTTCTTCTGGTTCTTTGTTTCGGTAGAATTGTCGATCAGTGTGAAGTGGATCGATTTCAACGACATTGTCGAGTTTGTCAATGAGAATAGGCAATTTTCATGAGTCTGAACGGTGGCCTTTTCTTCATTAGTGCACCTTTCTGACCAAGATTGCGTCAGTATGTGTGTTCCTGGTGCTGTTCTTTTGTGCGAGCGTTCCCCCGACACTTCAAGATACTGGTTCTTGATTTCGATATTGTTTCCAATGTAAGTTCCTTCTGGAATGGAGACATGTTGAATTTCATTCGATATTGTGCCTGTAAGGATTGAGATGGCGTCGAGGAGTGATTGCAGTTTTGTAGGACTGGCTGTACGGGAATTGACGGCAAACATGGGTTGAGCGAGACAGAGAAAGAGTCAGATGTAGACCATGACTCGAACCAATGATTCGTCGAGACTATATTCTCGAAGAGAGAAATGAAAGAGAAGTGATCGGACCCTTGGAATGGTAAAACTAACAATCCACTCTTGAGGAGTGATTCTCAGTCAATCCATCTTTTCTTTCATTTCGAGCATCGACGATGATTAACAACGCAGAAGATGCGAAGAACGGAGAGTTGGATCGTTTAGTTCAAATAATGGTCACGGATAATTGACTTTACAAATTAAGGGCGTCGTTCAACGAGTCATCGAAAATGACATCAAAACTTGACGAAGTCATCCCCCCTGGCTGTGTGTTCTTGCTGTGATGATCTCTGATTTTTTGCTGTTTCGCCTCTTTCTTTGCTATGCCTCAGATTCAAACCCAAAAAAGATCAGTGAAGGAGCGTTTGGACAAGTTCTAAAAGTGACACACGAAGGGAGTGGAGTTGAATATGCGGTGAAGGTGTTGCCGATGCTGAAAGAAGGGGACAAGGAATGAGTGAGTCGCGAAGTTGAGATGTTGACTCGTTTTGCTCATGCTCGGATTGTGCATCTTCATGAATCGATTGACATGGGAGGACACCAAGCGATTGTGATGGAGCTCGGGACACGAAGTCTGAAAGATCTGATCTCGGAATATGAGTCACGAGGTGAATTGATTCCTCTTCCTGTTTGTCTCTTCTTGTTTCCTCATTCTTTGATCTTTGGATCACTTTTGCCTTTTCATGTTGTTTTGTTGTTGTGGATGTGTTTTCAGTGGACGGTGATGATTCTGGTTGACATCTGCGAGGGACTTTTGTGGATGCACACTCACCCTTCGGGATCGACAGCTCATGGGGATCTGAAGCCGGAGAATGTTCTTCTTCGGGAGAACAATCGGGCATTTCTGTGTTTGTAAGATTTAATTCCTTTCATATGTCATTTTTCTTGCATCAGGTGATCTTGGTGGATCGGCAGCGTTTGAGCAACACATGACTCAGACGACGGGGGAATTTGGGACATTCGAGTACAACTCGCCGGAGCGAGTGATGGACAGCAAGGGAACAGGGACGGCAGCGAGTGATGTTTGGTCGCTTGGAGTTGTGGCGTATCGGATGGTGACTGGACGAGGGCTGTGCGAAAACATGAACAAACTCCAAACACGATCTGTACTTGAGAACTTCAACGAATCGAACATCCCGACCACGATTCCTGCTTCGGTGCGAGCAGTTCTTTTGAAAATGTTGGAACCTGTCTGTTCTCCTCTTTCTTCACCCTCACTCTTTGATTTGTTCATCGATTGAACTGATTGTTCAGAATGTGTCACTTCGAGCAACGACGTCGGCACTTTTGGAAGGAGGTCTTTTGGAGGGAATGCTTGGTTCGTCGACGGATCTGTCTCGAATGAAGTCGATTCAGCTTGGGACGCTCGTGAACGAGATGAAGGAATCATTGAATGATGCTGAAGTTGAAAAGCGGACGATGAAGCTGTCGATGGAAAAGGAGAAGCTGTTGTTGGAGACTCAAGAACTGGAAGACCGACTTCGATCGCTTCAGATGTCGCTTCAGCGAACTCGTTCTCGAAATGTTGATTTGGAGAAAGAAGAAGAACTCGAACGATGTCACCATCTCCTCTCCAATCATGTCTCGCCTGTCTCGATCTCCACTGAAGACAATATTCTCTCAACGATACGTGAAGTTCCTCATCTCCTGTTCTTCCATGGTGACTCTTGGCGCATCGATGAGGCTCTTCTTTTTGATGTCTCTGGAAACACGATCACTCGAAAAGGTGTAGCCAAGAACAAAGAATGGAGCACAACCCTTTTCGAAGAACCAATCTCGGAAGGAGTGGTGTCTGTCGCCATCACTGTTCTTGCCATCCCAGAAGCCGTAGGTTTGTCTCTCTATTCGGGATGTCTTCAGATTCAAGGGAAGGGTTGATGTTCGGACTTATTGATACTGTGTCTGGGCACATTAAACCTGAATTCAAGCTTGGTGAATATACTCTCAGTACGTTCCACTTCGATTCTCATCTCTTTTGTCTCATCAGATTCCATCGCTCTCGCTCCAAGAACTGGAACACTTCACATTAACCTTCCATCCACAAGTCAACTCGAAGAGAAGCATCAACTCTCTCTTCGACTGAATGAGGGCGACCGAGTGGTGTTGGAGGTGGACATGGACGCGAGGCCACGCACAGCTGTGTTCATCATCAACGGAAATGTGCCTCTCACGTTTGTGTCTGGTCTCCCTCCCTCGATCCGATTTGGAGTGTGTCGCTTGTCGTTCTCATTCTCGTTCTTTTCAGTTGTCGATGAAGAACAAAGGAGTTTCAGTTCGATTTGATGGAATGAGTCGTCTGAAGCGAGCGACGCCGCTGCGACGAGTGAATGAGATCGAGTGGAATCCCGAAGACATTCGAGACAGTGAGGACCTGTACATGAATGGAATGCGATCGAGTGTTCTGACAGTGCACACCCAGATCCCCTCGCTCGACTTCTCCGATCCTTCCCACTTCACAGTGGAGGATAATCGAATTTCTTATACTGGTATTGCCACGAAAGAAAACAATGAACAAATTGAACCCATGTGGAACTCCTTCTTCCTCCCAGGATCCTTTTCGGAAGGAATTGTGGCCGTTTCGTTCACTCTTTTCGAGGATCTTGGTTCTGACCCCTTCTACTTCGGTCTGATCGATGGGGCGGAACCGATTCCAGATGGAGGGGACCCACTCGGAGAAGTCCAAAGTGTGTCTCACTCTTTTGTTTTGTGATGAGTTCTCTTCACTCACTCTTCTCACATTCACCTCATCTCTTCTTCTCGCAAATCTCAGACTCGGTCGCTCTCTCTTCCTATGGGAGGCTGTATTTCTTAACTGCAGACGGGCAATTAAAGACCAACATTTCTCCCAGTGTCTCGAGTGGTGAGTCTTTCATCATCGAAATCAACATGGACTCGAATCCCCGCACTGCCCAGTTCTTCGTCGATGAAAAGCCAGCCAATGTTGTCGTTGTTGGTCTTCCCGAATCCGTTCGAGTTGGAGTGTGCTTCCCAACCATTTTTCTTTTTTGTCTCTTTCTCGATCCTCATTCACTCATTCGTCCACATTCACTTTTCTCTCCCTCTCCATCTCAGTTCTCCGTAAAGAAGTCATTGCTTCATGTTCGGTTTAACAGAATCACCCATCTGAACAGAGGAAGCCCCTTCACAAATCGGATGAATGTGGTTGAATGGCCAGCTGCCGAACCATCCGAAGAGTCAGAAGTGGATGAGGATTCAGATGGAAATGATGAGGAAGTGACGAATGAAGGAGAAGAAAAGGTGGAGAGAGACTCGCAGGACGAGGGCAGCATCGATGACAGCGTCAGTGAAGATGAAGGCAAGAGTGAGAAGAGTGATGCAGACAACGATCAACCATCCGACGACGGGCTTGACAGAGCTAAAGGAGCGCCAGATGTTGTTGATGATGAACCCGATGATGAAAAAGATGATGGAGAAGATGCAGATGAAACAGAGGAGAAAGATTCACTGGACGAGGGCAGCATCAACGACAACACAGATGATGAGGAATCGATGAGTGAAGAGGGCGATGTAGACGACGATCAGCCATCCGAAGACAATATCAACGAAACAGAAGACGAAGAAGTTGATGATGGAGAAGATGATGAAGATGCGGATGAAGACATCGACCACTCTTCGGAACGGATGATGGAGAAAGCAGAAGACAACGAAGAATCCAATGGGGATTCTGAAGACGACACTGATGAAGGAAGTCTTCGAGCCGAAAGTGACAGTGACGTTGAGGATGACGAAGCAGATGCCGAAAAGAAGAGCAGACAGCTTCCAACGCTGAAATTGCCTGAATTGCTCTTCACACGCAAATCACACTTCGCCATCCGACACAACGTCCTGACTCGGACAGAGAAAGGGACAGACGAGAAAGGAAGAGCCAGACCAAGCACTGTTCTGTTTTCGGAGCCCATCACGAAGGGCGTCGTTTCTGTCACTTTCGATGTGGTGACACTCGCCGATTCGATTGGTTTGACTCTTTTCTCTCGTCATTCTCTCCAGAAGAGGATGCATCCATCAATTTCGGTCTTCTCGATTCTTCTCTTGCTGTTCCTCGACTCGGACGAGTTTTGGGGAAGAATGTGAAACGTCTGCTTTTCAGTTCAATGATGTTCATCACTTCACACTCTTCTCAGATTCTCTCGCTCTCTCAACATCGCATGGGGAGCTCCCAATTTTCACTCAAACCAAACTGGAAGTTGATTGTTGCGCTTCTTTCTCCAAAAATGATCGCGTTGTGATGGAAGTGAACATGGACTCGACTCCTCGCACTGTCCAATTCTTCGTGAACGGAAAGGCTGGGAAATGTTATGTGAGTGGGATTCCAGAATCAGTGAGAATTGGTGTTTGTCATTCTTCGTTTCGCTTCTGACTTGTTCAGTTCTCTGCTGATCTGATGGGAACCTCACTGGAAATCGCGAGCATCGTCCACTCCACTCAAGCGACTCCTCTGACTGACAAGATGAAAGAGATCAGATGGACAGATACCAAAGAGTCTCTGAAAGAAAGTTCCTCACAACCACGCACGTTGATTCGGAGAGAAGCAGAAGGATCGATGCCCGCTCTCCTCTCTCGAAATCCCGAACACTTCAAGATTGAGGGAAATGTGATCACTCGCACTGCATTCGACTTCAATGGACTCGACTCGCCATTCAGCACAGTGATGTTGGATGGAGTGGTTGAGAAGATGATCAAGTCTGTGACTGTCACCATCCTCGCCCTTCCCGAAACTGAACGTGTGCTTCTCTTTTCGTGATTCTGTTCAGATTCATCTGGAGTTGTCATGCTTGGAGGCCTGTTCAAAAGCAAACACATTCCAAAAAGTCCCAAAGGTCTTGGAATTCGGAAGAAAGGTCTGCAGCTCTTCATCTCAACGATATCACCATTTCCATGCACTTCTGTCTTTGCTTCTCTCTCTTCAGGTTCGTTTGCTCTCTGTTCATCTGACGGAATGATTCATCTAACGGATTGGGAAAATTCATATCTTGTGCCCTGCCACTCTCCCCTCCGAGTCGGTGACCAAGTGGTGTTGGAGGTGAACACACGATCCAAACCAGATATCTCTCGCTTCTTTGTGAACGGGAAGGCCGGGCTGATCAAGATGGATGGCTATTATCCTTTTCTCAGAATCGGAGTCTGTTCCTTCTCATTTTCTCGTCATCGTTATTGTTGTGTCTTCTCGTTCAGTTCTCTCTCGCTGGACCAGGAACTTCGATCCGAATTGATGCCGTCACCGAACAGCTTCTTCCTGAAAAAGTCGAAATAAGCAAGCTGATTGTGAAATGCGCGTCGAGTGGCGACGAATTCCCTTTCAACGTCACCCTACAACACACCATCCTCCAAATCAAAGAAAGTCTCGTTCCTCTCATGAACGTCTCCATCGAAACCATCACTCTCAGCCACGATTCGGATGAACTGAGCGATTCCACAACTTTGTCTGAAATCGACTTCGATGGTGATTTTGTCCTCGTTGCGACGTCACTTCAGGCCACGCTGCCATCCGACCATCACGCGTAGACCTTCTTATGCGAAGTGTCCTCGATCGCTGTTGATCAGGTTTTGATTCTGTGTTCTTCATTCACTCCACAATTGTTTTCTCTTCTTGTTTTGTGGTAATCGTGTTTCGATGTGTGACATTGTGTTCCAATCATCCGGCAAAGCGAGAGACGAAGCAATGGAAGCTGAAACTGGATTCAATGCCCATTTCCGATGAATGTACGAGTCTGCCGGAAGAAGTCCAGTCTCTCCCGACGAAACGACGACTGATCCGACTGTCGACAGATCCCATGCTTCTCCAATATCAACAGAGATGTGTCGGGGAACACTCGATCCTTCCAGCATCCTCTGAAATGCAAGTACGAGAGGTTCAGAACGTTCACTCGTTCCAAGTTCATGGCCCCTCCTCGATTCGTCGCCAAGCAGTCGGCAATGAGAATGTTGGCTATTTCAGCAAAAAATGTGGTGAGAAACAGCGCACCGTCGGAATCTGCATTCGACTGGTCAAAAAAGCAATTTGTCATCATTGTGGTGCTGGTAGCGGAGACGTGAACGCTGCCGCCTTTAAAGCTGAACACGTCCCACCCGAATTGTGTCGAACATTCAGTGAATGACGAGTGAGAGATGGGCGATTCTGAATGAAAACTTGTTTTACACTAATGTGCGTCACCAAAAATTATTTTTTGCCCAATTACCGTTCACCTGTGTAATAGACAGAAAACAGGAAAATTAGTGGAATTAAAGTTCGATCGCGTTCGATATCGTCATTTTTTGTTGAAGACAATTGTGCACACTTTTTATCACAGAACAAGTTCAAAAAGAGATAAATGATGGAAAACGAAGGAAAAAGCTCATTCTGTGTGAAAGAACCAACACAAGGTCATCTATTGGAGAAAAAGTCACAAACTGTTCGAGGAGACATATTCAACAGACTTGATAAGATTAGTCTTGGAAATTTCAGAAAGTATCCGGACGATGCGGTTTGTGATAAATTGTGAAGGAAAAACGAGCATGAGAGGAACTGTAGCAGTGGGAGGAAGATCGAAAAGAGTGAATCGAATTTGACGGTTTACAACGAGAAATTGCTGAAACAAAAGGAGAAATAGAGCGAAAACAGTCCAAAACGTTCAATCATGCGATTCTTGAGAGATCCTTATGGCTCCTGAGATTTGATTTGCGACGAGACAAAAAAGTGCTGAGTTTCAGCACATGAGAACAAAAAACAATACATACAGTCTGATCTACATCCAATACGCTGGTTGAGACGGGTCGGATCATCTAGATTCATAATCAAATAAAGTTGGATGGTGAGAAGGAGCCTGAACTTTGAATCGGAAAGATACAGCTAAACTTGTTCTGAAATGAAGAAGAATAGTTCAGAAATGAAAATGATTGTTCAGAAATGAAGAGGAATTGTTCAGAAATGAAAATGATTGTTCAGAAATGAAGAGGAATAATTCAGAAATGAAAATGATTGTTCTGAAATGAAGAAGAATTGTTCAGAAATGAAAAATGATTGTTCAGAAATGAACACGAATAATTCAGAAATGAAAACAAATAATTCAGAAATGAAAATCATATTTAACAGGCCTGGATGATCACAAAAAAGTTTAAATCCACTCTTTTATGTTGAGAGAACGGTTGATTAAACGCTCGAAGTCATAAAAAAGCTGTTCACGTGGTGTCAGAAATACGTCCCGTATCACATCAAAACAGTGTTGTTTGTGTCAATATCTCTATAAAAGACATACACAGAGATACATATTGTGTGTTGAAGTGCATTTTTTTAAAAGACCATTATTTTTTTGATAATTATACTTTGCGAAACCGGTACTACCTGGAGATGTTTTTCCAAAGTTATTCATGTTGTCCAACAAAATAAAGTGATAATAAGCATGAAAAAATGGTTGAGAATCCAAATCTTCTAAACCAGAGAACAGATCTTCACCAACTTTTGCATGACTCTTATCATAACATAATCGAACTTGTGCGGGTTTTTGGGATCATGTGCGGTTTTTTCATGGAACCAAAACTTTATAAATACCCCTCTTTTTATCACAATTGACAAACAATGGCTATTTCACCAGAAAACCAGCTGTCCAAGTGGATGAACCGGATGAATGATGTTTTTTCGTGATTTTTTTACCAGTTTTATTTGAGATTTTTCATATTGTTCTGTGTGTTGTATGGTTTAGGTGGAATGGGGGAGCAACGTTCACTCATCCGATAACAGTGTACAGCAGTATCAATAAAATGCCAGACTTGTTTTTCATTTCTGAATTATTCGTGTTCATTTCTGAACAATCATTTTTCATTTCTGAACAATTCTTCTCCATTTCTGAACAATCATTTTCATTTCTGAATTAGTCGTGTTCATTTCTGAACAATCATTTTCATTTCTGAACAATTCCTCTTCATTTCTGAACAATCATTTTCATTTCTGAATTATTCTTCTTCATTTCAGAACTATTCTTCTTCATTTCAGAACAAGTCTACCTGTATCACGCGAGAATGAAGAAAAGTTGAATATCAAACCTTTATGATGTCGATAGTGGCTGGACCTGTGAACTGGGAGGATTTCTGGGAGATCTTCAACTTCAAGACGAAAGGGAGACGCATGCAAGTTTTGATTTAGAATCGCCCAGATGGAGAGGGTTGGGGACCTTCCACTCGCACCACCAATGCAGATCGCTCCTCCAAAGTTTCATTCCCCTGTGCAGGTGCTGTTGTGGAAGAAGTCAGTCCTCATGGTGAGATTGGATGACGACGTGTCGGAGAGGACATTGATGTCAAATTTGCTGTCACATTGTCCAAACGATCACCCCTGTCGGATGCCATATCCAGACAACTCACCTCTCACAATGAATGGTGAGCATTCCATGTTCGAAATCATTTCTTTTGCTTTGAATCTCAAATCAGACGTTGAAAGAAGACACGCTGAACATCCATGCTGTTCTACATCCAGAAACCACGATGTTCTCCATGGAGAACTGTTCTGCACATCGAACAACCACAACTTGGGAGATGTGCAAAGATCTTGATTGGGAACATCATTTCCAAGAAAGTATCTCTTGATCGATGACAGACTTGTGATCAAGAGAATTTGAACCCTTCGTTTGTGAACTCCCCATCTGAAGTCTCTTTTAAGCCATTTTGTTGGCGTCTTCGGAGGTGAAGAGGTGACATCGTACTGGGGACATCTATTATAAATAAAGGGAGGAATAAGTTGAACTTTCCAAATAAAGGGCGACGATCAACGAGTTTTATAATGACCTCCAAACTCGACGAAATCACCCCTCCTGGATGTGTGTCGTTTCTGTGATGATCTAGGATTTTTGTCATGGTGTTTACATTCTTCTTTTTGTCTCAGATTCAAACCCGAGGAAGCTCAATTCTGGTGCCTTTGGGCAGGTTCTGAAGGTGACACACGATGGAAGTGGAGTAGAATATGCGGTGAAGGTGCTGCCGATGCTGAAAGAGGGGGACAAGGAACGAGTGAGTCGTGAAGTTGAGATGTTGACTCGTTTTGCTCATGCTCGGATTGTTCATCTTCATGAATCGATTGACATGGGAGGACACCACGCGATTGTGATGGAGCTCGGGACACGAAGTCTGAAAGATCTGATCTCGGAATATGAGTCACGAGGTGAATTGATTCCTCTTCCTGTTTGTCTCTTCTTGTTTCCTCATTCTTTGATATTTGGATGAATATTGCCTTTTCTTGCTTTTTCTTGTTATTTCATTGTTGTGGATGTGTTTTCAGTGGACGGTGATGATTCTGGTTGACATCTGCGAGGGACTTTTGTGGATGCACACTCACCCTTCGGGATCGACAGCTCATGGGGATCTGAAGCCGGAGAATGTTCTTCTTCGGGAGAACAATCGGGCATTTCTGTGTTTGTAAGATTTAATTCCTTTCATATGTCATTTTTCTTGCATCAGGTGATCTTGGTGGATCGGCAGCGTTTGAGCAACACATGACTCAGACGACGGGGGAATTTGGGACATTCGAGTACAACTCGCCGGAGCGAGTGATGGACAGCAAGGGAACAGGGACGGCGGCGAGTGATGTTTGGTCGCTTGGAGTTGTGGCGTATCGGATGGTGACCGGACGTGGGCTGTTCGAAGGACTGACACTGCCTCAGCTGTGCCTCACTTTGGGTCAGTTCAACGAATCTCGAATCCCGACCTCGATTCCCGCATCGGTGCGAGCAGTTCTTGTGAAGATGTTGGAACCCGTCTGTTCTCCTCTTTCTTCTCACTCACTCTTTGATTTGTTCATGGATTGAACTGATTGTTCAGAATTTGGGGCTTCGAGCAACAAGTCGGGGACTGTTGGAAGGAGGTCTTTTGGAGGGAATGCTTGGTTCGTCGACGGATCTGTCTCGAATGAAGTCGATTCAGCTTGGGACGCTCGTGAACGAGATCAAGGAATCATTGAATGATGCTGAAGTTGAAGAGCGGACGATGAAACTTGAGATGGAGAAGGAGAAGCTGTTGTTGGAGAATCAAGAACTGAAAGCTCGACTTCGATCACTCCAGAATTCACTCGAACGGACTCGCTCTCGAAATATTGATTTGGAGAAGGAAGAAGAAGTCGAACAATACCAGCTTCTCACCACCAATCCCACCTCACCAATCTCAATCTCCACTGAAGACAATGTTCTCTCGGCGAAACATGAAATGCCGACTCTCCAGTTTTACAAAGATGACGACGGTGACAACGACCAACGAGCTCTTTTTGATGTCTCTGGCAATACGATCACTCGAACTGGTGTTGACCTGGACCAAGAATGGAAAACAGCACTTCACGAAGAACGAATCTCGGAAGGAGTGGTGTCTGTCGCCATCACTGTTCTCGCCATCCCAGAAGCCAAACGTTTGAAACTCTTTTTTGGGAAGTGTTCAGATTCACAACAAGGGCTGATGTTCGGATTAGTCGATGCTCTGTCGCGGGAGCTGGAATCTGAAGACAAACTTGGATTCAATATGTCAAGTGTGATCTCATTCGATCTCGATCATTTTCGCCTCCAGGTTCAATCGCCATCGCTCCCAAAAAGGGAAAACTTCTTGTTGTCCTTCCATCCACCAAACAAGACCACCGAAAGCATGTCATCTCTGCCCCGTTCAGTGATGGAGCCCACGTGGTGTTGGAGGTGGACATGGACGCGAGGCCACGCACAGCTGTGTTCATCGTCAACGGAAATGTTCCTCTCACGTTTGTGTCTGGTCTCCCTCCCTCGATCAGATTTGGAGTGTGTCGTTCGTCGTCCTCATTCTTGTTCTTTTCAGTTGTCGATGAAGAACGAGGGAGTTTCGGTTCGATTTGATGGACTGAGTCGTCTGAAGCGTGCGACACCATTGCGACGAGTGAATGAGATCAAATGGAATCCCGAAGACCTTCGAGACAGTGATGACATGTACATGAATGGAATGCGATCGAGTGTTCTGACAGTGCAGACGCAGATGCCGTCGCTCGTCTTCACCGATCCTTCCCACTTCAACGTGGAGGACAACCGAATCGCTTCAACTGGTCTGGCCACAATAGAGAAGGATGGAGAAACCGAACCCACATCGAGCTCCTTCTTCCTCGCCGAGCCCATTTCAGAAGGAATTGTGGCCATCTCGTTCACTTATCTCTTCGTGGAGACAGATTGGTCGTCTTTGATGTTATTTGGACTGATCGATGCTCACAAACCAATTCCCGAAAAAGGGCAGCAACTTGGAGCAGTCAAAAGTGTGGATCCCTCCTTTCTTGTGATCCTATCTCTTCGCCCACTCTTCTTGTCTTCGTCTTCTCACAATCTCAGACTCGGTCGCTCTCTCCTCAATAGGTCGACTCACTTTCTTGACTTCCCAGGCAGAAAAGGAGATTGAAATCTCTCCAAAAATCGAAGACAGTGATTCTTTCATCGTTGAAATCAACATGGACTCGAATCCTCGCACTGCCCAGTTCTTTGTCAACGCAAAGTCTGCTTCAACTGTCGTTGTTGGTCTTCCCGAATCCGTCCGAGTTGGAGTGTGTTCCTTCCATTTCCATCTTTCGTCTCATCCCTTCTCCCCATTCTCTCTGACGTCCACACTCACTTTTCTCTCCTTCTCCGTCTCAGTTCTCGGCGGAGAAGAGAGGAATGCAAGTTCGGTTTGACAGAATCACCCGTCTGAACAGAGGAAGTCCAATCACAGATCTGATGGAAGAGATGGAGTGGCCAACTGCTGGACCACTCGAAGAACCAACATCGGAAGACGATTCGGAGAAAAATGATGAAAATGAAACGTCTGAAGCAGATGACAAGGAGGATATCCAATCGCTGGATGATGGCAGCGTCGACAACACTGATGAAAAGGGAGCAAAGGATGAGGACAGAGATGAAGACGATAAACAGCCATCCAAAGACGATTCCGACGAAGAGGAAGGAAAAGCAGTTAATGATGACGATGATGAAGATGCGGATGATGAGGGAGGAGATGTGGGTGAAGACATTGAACACCATTCGGAACAGATGATGGAGAAAGCAGAAGACGACGCAGAATCCGATGGAGATTCTGAAGACGACTCAGACGAAGAGAAGAGTGAAGCTGACAGTGACAGTGACAACGAGGATGATGGAGCAGCTGTCAAAAAGAAGAGAAGACAGCTTCCGACGATGAAGCTGCCGGAGCTGCTCTTCACATATAAATCGCACTTCACCATCCGAAACAATGTTCTGACTCGGACAGACAAGGGGACAAACAAGAAAGGAAAAACCAGACCGAGCACTGTTCTCATTTCCGAGCCAATCACGAAGGGCGTTGTTTCTGTCACTTTTGTTGCGCTGTCTCTCGTGAACTCGAAAGGCTTGTCTCTTATCTCTCATCATTTGCTGTAGATGAAGAACGCTTCATCGATTTCGGCCTTCTCGATTCTTCTCTTGCTGTTCCTCAACTTGGACGAGTTTTGGGGAAGAATGTGAAACGTTTGCTGTTCCGTTCGTTGATCTCCATCTCTTCACACTCTTCTCTTCAGATTCTGTTGGTCTCTCGACATCAAGTGGAGATCTCCATGTCTTCAATAAGTCCAAACTGAAACAGAAATCTCATGGTTCGATCTCGAAGAAGGATCGTGTTGTGATGGAATTGAACATGGACTCGACTCTACGCACTGTCCAATTCTTCGTGAACGGAAAGGCTGGAGAATGTTATGTGAGTGGGATTCCAGAATCGGTGAGAATTGGTGTTTGTCATCCCTTCTTCTCGTTTCTGACTTGCTCAGTTCTCTGCTGATGTGATGGGAACCTCACTCGAAATCGCGAGCATCATCCACTCCACCCAAGCGACTCCTCTGGCAGACAAGATATTGGAGATCAAATGGACCGACACCCAAGAATCACTGTATGAACGATCGAAAAACAAGTCACAACCGATTCGGAGAGAAGCAGAAGGATCGATGCCCGCTCTCCTCTGCCGAAATCCCGAACACTTCAAGATTGAGGGAAATGTGATCACTCGCACTGCGTTCGGCTGCAATGGACTCACTTCACCATTCAGCACAGTGATGTTGGATGGAGTAGTTGAGAAGATGATCAAGTCTGTGACTGTCACCATCCTCGCCCTTCCTGAAACTGAACGTGTGCTGCTCTTTTTGTGATTCTGTTCAGATTCGTGTGGAGTTGTCATGATTGGTGGCATGTTTTGTCTTCGAAGTGCTCCCGCAAACCCAAAAGGACTCGGATTTTGGAAAGCTTGTCTGCGATTCTTCATCTTCATGATCTCACACTTCTCTTTCCATGTGATTTTTCTCTCTCTCTTCAGTTTCATTTGGTCTCTCTTCATTTGATGGAATGATTCACAGCGTGGATTGGTCGAGGCCATCTATCAAGCTCTGTCACTCTCCCCTCCGAGTTGGTGACCAAGTGGTGCTGGAGGTGAACACACAATCCAAACCAGACATCTCTCGCTTCTTTGTGAATGGGAAGGCCGGACTGAACGATAACGCTGATTTGGATCAAAAGCTGAAGATCGGAGTCTGCTCTTCCTGTTTCTCTCGTCATCGTCATTTTTGATGTCTTCTCGTTCAGTTCTCTCTCGCTGGACCAGGAACTTCGATCCGAATTGATTCCATCACAGAACTCTACGAACCATCTGAAGATGACTCCGACTCCACTGACGACACGACGACGAATGAATCGGAAGACATTGACGAAGCACTGTTCGTGTCCAAACACGATAAACAGTCCAATCATCCCAAACCCGAACAGGTCAAGGTGACTGCACAGCCATCCGGACAGAAGACAGACTCCGTCCACCGCAACCCAACGGCAGCCTCGTCGTCGACATCGAAAGTGCCTCTGAAGCCACAGCCACTGGCAGCGAAAGTGGCGGCTCGCGACCATCCTGCTTACGAGCCATTCTTTGCGAAACTGAGGAGTGGGAAGAAGACCGTGTTCTTGGCGCCTGAAATGAGGGAGAAGGGGCTGAACCCAGCCGCACTGTCCGACCCAGACATGCTCGTTTAAAGTTTTCACATTCACAGTTGAACATATTTTCATTTTGTTCTCTCCACTCACTCCACAATCGTTTTCTCTCTGATTTGTTGGTGGTTTTCTGTATCATTGCGACGAGGGTTTTCGAAACAGATGGGATTGTTCGGAGAATAAGTGGATGAAAGAAATAAAGGAGGAAAAATGCTGATTTTGGCAATCTTTTCTTCATCTCTCTCATAGACCCTCCACAAAACCGGTTTTATTTATATAACCGGCTAAAATCAGCGTTCATGATTCCATGAATAACACTTCGAGAGAATCATTAAGTCAGGTTCATATGATTGTAGCCGCAGTAGCTAAGCAAAGTACATCGTATCCAATGGGTTGCCAAGAGTTTTTGAAAGAATGGGTTGATTGATCAAGTATACTCAAGTGGTCGTGATGAACCCTCAAATCACTTTTTAAAAGCTGGATGATGTCATCCTCTCTCCTCTTCAGCAATTTAATCAGGTTTGGACGACTTTAAATTCTCATCATCTCAAACAGTTGAACATGGAAACTTCGAAGCCAAAACATCCTCAAAATTCGGATGCAGCATGATACATTCAGATTCTATCTGAACTGTCCCAATTTTCAGAAAATAAGGATGAGCAACGGACGGACAAAACCTCCTTCTCATCGGACATCGGACAGAGACCCTGTCCAAGTCGAAACAGAAGTGATTCCTCTGGCATAAATCAATGTTCAATCCTCCAAATTCTTTCATTAAATCACCCAAAATGTTGAATTTATTCATATTTCGTCTTTCAAAAAAATGAAAAACGTGTATTAGAGAATTCGGACAAAAATCCCATAAATTGGTGAAATGTCCAAGCATGTCCAATCTTGGACATCCGCTCATTTGTTGAAAAAATGAATTGTTTAAATTTCTTCACAATCCAATAGTGATCAGTTGAAAACGGACAAAAGTGTCCAGTCCTGGACATGTCCGGATCGTCCTCCCCATCTTAATATGTCTTCGTCTTCCATTTTCTCTCAGAACCTCTTAAATCGCAATTTGAATTCACTTGTCGATTCAAGCATTCTATTGTCCTGCTTCACATCATTCTTGTCTCAAGTGAATCCAAATTCATGGAAATCAGTACAGCTTTCAAAAGCCGTTTCTCCTCACAATGTATGACATCATAATGGAATGATGTTTGAAAAATCACATCATCAGTGTGTATCTCCATTGTTTTTTACACTTTATCGATCTCATTCTCTTCATTAGTGTGGCGTGGATATCCCAATCAAACCGCAACCTGTTAAGGACTGAAAGAGATGAGATAAGACAACTCATACCATCAGTATTCATCTCCATTGTTATTCCGGCTCTTTCCGTACCATTGGACGTCAGTTAGAACGTGTCCAACAGGAGTTAATGGCCTGGTGTCCCGCCTCTTCTGTATTATGTGATCACAACCAATTCAGAGGCACAATCGTTGATGATTCAGTACGCTTCGATCATTGTGGGTATTGCGTCCATCATCATACCAATGACTGTTCTCCTTACTCAATACATTCAGACCGTCTCTTCACTCAAGAAGGAGCGAAGAGAAATCTCCTTCCAGATCTCCATTGGGCGGAAAGATGATGTGTTGCGTCTGGAAGCAAAGGCTGGACAATACAGATGGAGGAATTGATGGCGACACAGTCGTGTCGACACACTTTGGGATTCCGACAGCTCAATCGCACATGAACACAATGAACGAATGACAAGGCTGGATTCAACGAAAACGAGATGGAGTTGGGATCGACTCAAGGAGAGGAGAATGAGGAGGAGAAGCTGAAGATGGAGCTGATTTCACAAGGAATGAATCCTCAGAAGATTACGATGATGCAGATGCAGGGGATGTCGCTCCAACAAATTGCCGAAATGACGGGGAAGAACAAGAATGATGAAGATGATGATGAGAAGGAAGAGACGAAGTCATAAAAGTGAAGATAGAAGCAGAAGAAAAGAAGAAGGCGGAGGCAGAGGAGAAGGAAAACAAAAAAAGAAGAAAGGTCGAAGTGACTTGACCCCACAGTAACAGGAACTGCTCCACCAAATTCATACGATGTCGAGCTTCAACACAACATCGTTCTCCATCCGCGTTGTGATTACATTGATTCTCCTAGTCGTTGGTTTGTGTCTCAAGACATTCATCACTCATTGTCTACACACTTCTAGCTGACTTCCTAATTTTCCATAGCATATAGGATAAAATTGCATCCGCCATCCTCACATCCATTCATCACCCTCATTCGTCAGATCCACTCATCACCCTCACTCGTCACATCCACTCCTCACTCTCACTCGTCACATCCACTCATCACCCTCACTCGTCACATCCACTCCTCACTCTCACTCGTCACATCCACTCCTCACTCTCACTCGTCACATCCACTCATCACCCTCACTTGTCACATCCACTCATCACCCTCACTTGTCACCTACTCTCCTCCACCAACGACTCTTTCGATTGAGCTTTTCCAGGCGGAAACATCAGCCCTTTCTGCCCTATATTTATCCTCCATTGCCAATGAGTTCGATCGATCAAGATTAACTGTTAGAGAATGAAAGTATCTCTCACATTTCACCTGCAATCAAGGTAACAGATCCATTTGATCTTGTTACATGATGTATCAATCCACTTCACAGTCTTTTCAATAACTTCGTTCGATCCCACCCTTTTTCAAAACTTACGAGCTGTGACCTCCTAATTAGGCGCTGTCCGAGGACGGACAGCGCCTCACCTTGTCCGGACAACTGCTCCTCCTTATCAGAAAATTCAAGGTGGCAAGATATTCTTCTTTGTAGAAGCGAAAGGTCAGAAACTGGATCTCCGACTAACGCTCACAAATTATCCTCAAGGAACTGGTTTATGATCACCCATTCTTCTGTCCGATTGTAACATAGTTCAGAAATCAATCCTTTGGTGTCCCACTCTCATTGACGCTGAAATTACGCACGACGTCCAACAAGCCAGATGCGAACAAGGACAACAAGCAACTACAAGCGACTACCTTGGTTAGCACACAGTCTACTCAGCTTGTTGAATCGTCGAGGATGGAGCAACACATTGCGCGACTGGTTGTAGCCTATTCACAGCGGGTTCTGGATCACGAACAGGAAATAACTATTGGCAGCTACCGCAATATCACGGTAATATCGAAGATGGGCAACATACAAGGAAAACTATACAACACCGGAAATGAAGGAGCAGAGTGACAGACAAGACTCATCTCGGATGGCACTTTTCCAAGAAGAAAAGATCCCACGATCACACACCCTTTTGGACTGCTTATTCGTTGAAACCCTTTTCTAGACATTGAAGAAGTGGCTGAAGTTTCAGTTGAAGATTAAAAAGCTGAAGAAGTGACAAACTTCAAAGAAGAAAACATGGAGCCCGTGACCGGCGATGATCGAGCAGAAGTGGACTCCAACGCAGACCTTGATGAAAATGACAGTGTGAGAAAGGCTAAAGACGAAATCACAGCCGACAACTTCGGAACCGGTTCAAAATCTTATTTGGTTTCCGATTCATCTCATTTTTCAATAAATTGTTCACATTTTCCACAAAATTTTATTGTTGGTGAGTATAGAGGAAGTAATCGGAAAACATTTCATGACTATTGTACAAATTCTGGGCCTAGCCGAATAAAACCGGTTATTTATATTTTAGCCGGTTTTGTGGAGGGTCTATCAGTTTTCATCCTTCCCATGTTAAGTTGATCAGGCATCGCAGTATCGTCAATGAAACAGCAGTCAGACGGAATCAGAGTTTGGTGACGATGAGTGAGCAGTTTGTCATTTTCAGTTCTCGTCGAATCACAAACGGCTGTCGATATTTCCACTCCACCACCATTCCTCTGTGCGAACCAGTCGCTGCTCCCGACGAGCACAACATCTCACACTTCACAGCAACAACATCGACTCTCACTCCACCACACTCCACAGCCACGAAATGCGGAGGAGATGATGAGGAACTCGCGAACTTGCAGTTTGAGAACGAGACTTGTCTGCGATCGGTGGGCGAGGGGGCACCAGACAGCGAGAGGGTGAGGAGGGGCTGGGTGGGTTGGGAGGAGAGGCACGCGGAGAGCTCAAATTTGGAGAAAACAATGTTTTGGGATGGCCAGCCACGCAGTTCGACCAATCCACCCTTCGTCACTCGCAACGTCCTCCACTCGCTTTCTGAGATTGAGAGGAAGGAAGTGTCGGAGAGAGAGAAGAGTGTGGAACGAGATGGTTAGCAGATTCCCAGTTCAACTGGAACCAGACATTTTGTCGATCTGATGTGGAATCACTACATTCAAACATGTTCTTTGTGCTGACAAAATATGTTTTTTCATGGAAAAAATAGATGTCATTTGCTCTTGAATCGTGCCAAGACGAGCATCCTCTGAAATGCAAGTACGAGAGGTTCAGAGTGTAGACTCGTTCCAAACTCATCGCCCCGCCTCGATTCGTCGCCAAGCAGTCGGCGAAGACAGTGTTGGATATTTCAGCGAAGTTTGTGGCGAGAAACAGCGCTCCATCGGAATCTGCAGTCGACTGGTCAAAAAAGCAATTCAACAATGTTGTCGTGTCGGCTTTGTTGATGTGAATGTTGTCGCCTCCGAAGCTGAACACGTCTCACTCAAATTGTGTGGAGCGTTCAGTGAATGACGAGCGGGAGATGGAGAGAGTTGGAGAGCTTCCACTCGCACCGCCAAAGCAGATCGCTCCTCCAAAATTGTCTTCTCCTTTGCTGGTACAGCGGTGGAAGAATCATTTCCCAACGGTGAGAGAGGACGACATGTCGGAGAGGAGGATCGCAGCCCCACCTTCGAACGGGTCAGCATCGACTTTCATCTCGTTGACTGTTCAGCGAGAGATCGAAATCGAAAAATTTCAACCCACAAGTCACAGATTTGGATGTTTCATCGCGAAGCAATGAAAAACACAGTTCATTGATTTCTGGAGGATCAGTAAACGTAGATGTTAGAGATCAAGACTAGTCTGATATTGAGACGAACATCCTTGACTCAGAAGATGAGATGTGCTGATATCAACGTTTAGGGAGTTCAAATAATGGTCATTGATCATGAACTTTCCAATTAAAGGGCCGAGATCAACGAAACATCGATAATGACCTCCAAACTCGACGAAATCATCCCCCCTGGTAGGCTTGTCTGACCAGCCAAATGTGCCGGTCAGTTTCAGTTGCTACTTCATCTAAGGGTCAGATCTCAACTGGTTCGGAAATTGCTTGCTATGAACGATATATCGACAAGATTGCTGATATTCAGATCCAGATTTCCGTATTGAAACATGAAACAAGATGATGAAATGTGTGTGAATTCATTTGACACAATCATGAAAAAAACAACACTAAACGATAATAAAAATGCATTCTCAGGGTTTGGATCGGGTCCTCACCTGACTCACCCTCAAAAGACCTCACCTCTATTCTAATTTATGTTTTTGGTTTAATTTTCACGAGGATTCTCATTTCATGAAAAATTGATTATAGATTGAACAAAATTTCTAAATATGAGATGGATAGTGGAAAAAAATGAGGTGCTGTTTTTCGCTTCGATTATCTCAATAAGCTCTATCAAGGAGAAATTTCCCTTTTTTTTCATTAAATGGATTCGAGAAGCTCATTTCACATCTAAAATCAAATTGAAAGTCTCGTTGGATCACTCGATGGAAAAACTGAGAATTGATCCAACCCACCAACTTTTATGTCATCTGGATCAAGTGACAATTTCTGTGTTTTTTGCGAAAAAAAGAGAAATTCAACTGTGTCCGGTGAAATTGAAGGAAATTTAAGGTGCGAAATGGTGTCGGAGAGTCGTGATGTGGTCGATGATCTCACTTTTTTCACATTTGAGTGTCCTAATTTGGACACCAGGAGACCTCACCTCCAAAATGGGGAGGTGAGGTCTTTTAACCTCACGTTCTCGTGTAAAGTGTCAGACAACTATAAACCCTGTGCATTCTTCATTACTTACTCACTGGTGGAACCTGTTCTGAAGCAGATAGAAGCTGTGCTAACTCTTCTCTCCTCATCCGGGTGGTGTCACTTCCATTCCATCACCTCTGCCCACCACGGCAGCAGTATCAACAGTCCTCATCGGAGCTGTTCGAAACATGCTCTACAGTTGTGCGAGGTGGGGTTGAGTCGCGATCTTGGTCAGCATCGGAAAGATCGGAGGGCCGTGTTCGTCCAATTCCTCGGCAGGACTCATGGATATCAATTGCTCTGCAACAGGCAGAGTGGCTTGAAAGGTGAACGACGAGAGAAGATAATGGAGCGCATGACTTCCCTCAATATTTGAGACAACAGTTAAATAAGGGAGAACAAGCCCCATGATGTGCTGGAAAAGGCCGGGGGGAGTCTGCAGAGAAAGTCACGACTCGTTGGATGAACCTGAGTCCATGCTTGACACAGCATTGTCGATTGAACGAAAACGAGATTGAGCAGGCAATGCATATCGAGGTTGAGATTTAGGAAGGGGAGAAGTGGAACAGATGAGTGAAGAACGTGGACACACATTTGCTGAATCAACTGTGGGTGTTGTGGGGTGGAAGGTGTGACTTGATGCCCATGGAGAAATCGTTCTCGGCCTAGACGTCAGCAGAGACGAACGAGACCTCTGTTCGTTGTTCAGCGAGTTCACTTTTATGTCTGTCTGCACAGCAGAAATGCCGATATAGCCGCCTTTCCTTTCGATTTCGATCCGAAATGGTTGAATGAATGGTATTTTGTTTTTCAACAACTTCCAGATCTTCAAATATGGAATGCCCATCCCATTCTAGAAATTGAACTCAATTGACAATGAAATACATACTGAATCAAGGTTCATTCGATGCAAGGTTCACTCAATGAATGTAGGACTTATCGTGAAAACGTCATCAGTGAGAGAGGATGATCGAGTCTGATCAACTGCCCATAACTGTTTTATTTCACTGATCTGGCAATCAATGTCCAAAACGAAGAGTGAAACGGCATTATTGAAGTGATAAGAATTCACTTGTTGAATATATGAAAACAGCGCATGGATATTCATGTCATTGATTCACTTTTCAGTTTCAACAGATTCCACTTCGGAGAAATTGTAAATCTCTATTGTGGGTTCCGCAATTTCTCCGGTCAGTGACCGTCAGTACTTTTCGGTAAAAACTGACCGGTCAGTGCCGGTCAGACAAGCCTACCCCCTGGATGTGTGGTCTTTCTTTGATGATCTCTGATTTTTTATATCTTCGCAACATTCTGTTTTATTACTCAGATTCCAAACCGAAGAAAATCAGTTCAGGAGCGTTTGGACAAGTTCTGAAAGTGACACACGAGCGGAGTGGAGTTAAATATGCGGTGAAGGTGCTGCCGATGCTGAAAGAAGGGGACAAGGAACGAGTGAGTCGTGAAGTTGAGATGTTGACTCGTTTTGCTCATGCTCGGATTGTTCATCTTCATGAATCGATTGACATGGGAGGACACCACGCGATTGTGATGGAGCTCGGGACACGAAGTCTGAAAGATCTGATCTCGGAATATGAGTCACGAGGTGAATTGATTCCTCTTCCTGTTTGTCTCTTTTTGTTTCCTCATTCTTTGATATTTGGATGAATTTTGCCTTTTCTTGTTTCTTTGTTGTGGATGATTCTGACAGACATCTGCGAGGGACTTTTGTGGATGCACACTCACCCTTCGGGATCGACAGCTCATGGGGATCTGAAGCCGGAGAATGTTCTTCTTCGGGAGAACAATCGGGCATTTCTGTGTTTGTAAGATTTAATTCCTTTCATATGTCATTTTTCTTGCATCAGGTGATCTTGGTGGATCGGCAGCGTTTGAGCAACACATGACTCAGACGACGGGGGAATTTGGGACATTCGAGTACAACTCGCCGGAGCGAGTGATGGACAGCAAGGGAACAGGGACGGCAGCGAGTGATGTTTGGTCGCTTGGAGTTGTGGCGTATCGGATGGTGACCGGACGAGGGCTGTTCGAAGGACTGACACTGCCTCAACTGTTTCGCTCGCTTAGTCATTTCAGTGAATCGAACATCCCACCATCGATTCCCGCATCGGTGCGAGCAGTTCTTTTGAAGATGTTGGTACCTGTCTGTTCTCCTCTTTCTTCTCACTCACTTTTTGATTTGTTCATGGATTGAACTGATTGTTCAGAATTTGGGGCTTCGAGTCACAACGTCGGCCCTTTTGGAAGGAGGTCTTTTGGAGGGAATGCTTGGTTCGTCGACGGATCTGTCTCGAATGAAGTCGATTCAGCTAGCGACACTCGTGAACGAGATCAAGGAATCGTTGAATGATGCTGAAGTTGAAGAGCGGACGATGGAACTGTCGATAGAAAAGGAGAAGCTGCTGTTGGAGACTCAAGGGCTGGAACGCCGATTTCGAATGCTTCAGAAGTCACTGGAACGAACTCGTTCTCGAATTGTTGAATTGGAGAAGGAAGAGGATCACGAGCGTTGTCAGCAACTCCTCGCCACTCCCCCTTCGCCAATCTCAATCTCCTCTGAGGACAATGTTCTCTCAACGAAACATGAAATGCCTGCTTTCACGTTTTTCAAGGTTCCGTGGAACAACTTCGACGAACAATTGTGTTTTGAGATTTCAGGCAACACAATCACTCGAACAGATGTTGACAACTTTCACAGCAGTACCACTATGCTTTTTGAAGAACCAGTCTCGAAAGGGGTGGTGTCTGTTGCCTTCACTGTTCTCACCATCCCACCAGCCAACTGTATGTCACTCTTTTTTGGATGTGTTCAGATTCAAGGGAAGGGCTGATGTTCTTAACCAAACCTTCAGCTCCCACTCCTTGAGAGTTGAAGAGGACAAGATTTACTGACAAAGAAGAGAATGAAAACAGAAACGATGATGAATTGAGAAATGACATATCGATAGAATGAATCAGTCAATCGCGGGCAGAGTGACGATTCCTTTTTGACCTTGATTCCACTACAAGTGGCTGCCACCAGGTGTTGGCGTGGTCTGTTCCTGTGTACTCTACGAGAATCTCCTTTGTGTAGTATTCGTCCGCGATCTTTGATGTTGAAGCCCAACCCACATGTGTGTTTAGAACTCTCCGAGAAACGAACTGGCGCAAGCGCAAGTAGCTCACAGCTGCGTGTTTGACTGTATAAGCGCCAAAGTAACTCGGAACTCCGATCTGTGCAAAAATGGACTTTTTGGCTTCGTTGAAGTGCGATATTCTCAGTCGTCTTCCCGTCTTCCAGTTGATCCAGACATGATCCTTGCTGAAAAAAGGGAGAGAGGTGAGGTCCTTCCTTGTTTCCTGATAATTCTTGTTGTGACACTGAAGCGCAACGTATGGCGATAATTCGGGGATTCCCTCATCTCGCAGAAGTTTAGGTTCAATCAAACCTTGATTCTGCTTTGGACGAATGTTGATCGTCGCAAATTGTTTCGCCGTCTTCGACAGAGGAGAAGACCATTCGATATCAGACCACTTCAGATTGATTAGTTCTTCCTGTCGACAACAAAGATAGGCAAATGTGAGGATGAATGTTCTTGTTTGATGGAGTTCCTGATCACTTTTCGCATCTTCATTGGAGTTGATTGCCCAATCCAAAATGGCATTGATGTTCCACATTTGTTTATACTTCGCTCCCTTCTTCTTCGGATTTCGTTTTGCCATCAATCGTTGAATTGATCGTAGTGGAGTGTTCTCAAAGCTGAGACTCTTGTGAAAAAGCTGGAGTGTCGATTTCACATGAGCAAGGATGACTGGTGGACGAGACGGTGCCTGCCTGAACTGCTTTTCGAGGTGTAGAGCGAATTCTCCCAACAGAACATGAATATTTGTGGACTTGGCGACTAAATAATCATTTGAGAGATTCTTCTCAACACAATATTCCTTGAAGATCTTCCAAGATCGAGCTGACGCAGCGGGCCGTTTGAATTGCTCTTCCTGCAAAACGATTAGATCCTCACTCCATCCAGCTGATCTTCCTAATTCCCTGATGAACGAGTCGGTTGATTTGCATCTGCGTTGAATAGCGATGCCATCATCAACCCTGGTGGGAGTTTGTACTCTCGGTTCGGTGTGTCCAGAGCTGCTAGTGACGAGTACAAGCCGATGACAAGGTGAGTCGTGCTGAGAGAGTGGAGGAGGGGAGACCATATCTGTCCTGGCCATTGAGGTGTTATGATCACTGCATTCTGCGGCCTCTCGATCTGAAGCTTCTTTAGAACACGTACTATCAGAGCCACTGGAGGGTGAAGGAGAGGATGTGTCATCCCGCTCCAACTGGTGGACAGAGCGTCTCTTCCAGCTGCACCTGCGTCCTCGAATCGACTCCAATATATTGCACATTGTTTGTTTTTGCTGCTGGCGAATAAATCCACAAGTGGAACGAAGTTCCATTCCTGTCTTAACTTCTGAAGGACTTCTGGGAGGAGGTGAAATTCTCCCTGTGGAGGTAGCCGTGACAGGGCGTCGGGAATCGAGTTCGTCTTTCCTGCTATGTGTTGAACTGAATAAAGACCAATCTGCATTGAAGCCGCCGTCTTGAGTACCTTCCTTGTTATCATCTTGAGTGTCTGGCCAGCTCGCTTCCTGCCGAGGTTGTATACTGTGGATGAGTTGTCCGATTGAATTGATATTGTGTGGATTTGAAATTGTTGAAAAACTGGTTGAAGTCGGCGGAGACTGTGGTTGACAGAGGCGGTTTCTTTCCAATTGCTTGTTTGCAGCCTCTCCATCGCGTTCCACGTCCCATGCACATAAGTCTCCTTCCCTTTGACATTCAGGACTGCTCCCCAACCGGTCGGGCTTGCATCCGTTGATAGAGTCGCTTGACTTGTTTGGGGGGCAAAACAGAGAGGTTCGTTCTTCATGACTCTGTGTTTCCAGAAGTGGATCTCTCCCAACAGAACCGGGGTTAAGAGAGATGAACCATTCCAGCCACTCCTGTGAACTGGTCGACCCAAAGCTAACTGCATCTCTTTGAGGAATAAGCTCGCTTCTGGGACGGATGTCCGCAAGAAGCTGAGAGTTCCAATCAAACTTGACAGCTGTTTCGTCGGCACCGTTCTTCTTTCGAGGCATCGAGTTGTCATCAACCTGAGGAGTGCGAGGATCTTTGTCTTCCTTCTCTCGGTAACTCTGACTGTTTGTTTCATCGAATTGATAGTCCATCCCAGGAACTCGACTTCCTGAGACGGAATCGTCAGGCTCTTGTCTCGTGCAATCACAAATCCGAGTTCCTCCAACTTCATTCCCGCTTCCCTTGTTTTGAGAAGAGACTCCTGATGTGACTTCGCAATTAGGAGTAAATCGTCCAGGTAGTAGACGATCCCAATGTTCAGCTGTTCTCGGAGCGCTCTGACAGCCACTTTCATGATGTTCGAAAATGTTCGAGGGGCGGTGGACAACCCAAAAGGGAGCGCATTGAACTGGAACATCTCCCCGTTGAATCGAAAACAAAGGTATGGACGCAGTGGCTGGGAGACCTGGACGTGGAGATAGGCAGACTGAATGTCCAAAGTGGTCAGCCAATCCCCTTCCGAGATGAGGCTGAACGATGTTTGTAAGTTTTCCATTTTGAAGTGTTCTGAGATGATCTGTTCGTTGAGTCGGGTTGCATTCAATACTTTTCGGAACTTTCCACCTTTCTTTTGCACAAGGAATGTGGGCAAGACCAACTTGGCTTGGTCCGTTCTGATTCGGCTCACTGCACCAATCCTGAGCTCCTCCTCCAGGAGTGTTTGGTACTCCTGGATCATCGCTTGAGTTCCGGTGAAGGGAAGGGCTGGTGGTAGTGACTGTAGTATCTTCGGTGACTCCGGGCTCCTCCATGACCACACTGCTCCTGTGGTGATGATTGATTTTCCTCCGATCTTCTCCCATGCATCTAGACGCATTAGAAGGCGTCCCGTAATGGTTTCTGTCTGGTCTACCTTCGTCGATTGGAATCCGAACCGGGATATTTGGCGGGGGGCCGGTTCCGCCCCCCCTTGGGGGAGAAATGCATCTGAGACTTCAATTGAGCGACAATGGTCGGAACTATTCTTTCTAGTGTAACTTCTAAGTCTGAACGTGTTGACGACGTTGATTGTTGAGAGCTTGAGAGGAGGCTTGAGTCCACTGAGGCTGGCAGAGAGATATCCATCTTCTCCGCCATCTCCTAACAATTTTTGGTTGACAGGAAGCGCGTGTGATGCGCCCGAGTCGCAGCGTCTGCTGCACTCACCATTGCATCAATGATTGTTGGGAGGAAGGCGAAGGTCGGATCCAACTGGTAGATCTCATGATAAACCTGTCCGAGTAGCGCAACAGTAACCAAGCTTGATTGTGCTGACATCCGAAGGAGTTGATCCTGCATGTGTTGGAGCTGATCATGAGTCTCGGGGGTGTCTGCAAACTTCATTTGAATCCCCAAAACCGTCTGGAATCTTCTGGTCTCTATCAAGAGTTCATCTCGCTGAAGCGGAGTGAGGACTGTCTTTGTCCAATCTCCCTTGAACTTTGGGAGCTTTCTCTTGAGAATCCGCTTGAAAAATCTCGGAAGATCAACTTGATCCTCTCCCGAAGACGAGGTGTCGATACTGCCGCTGGATGATGAAAATGAGGAGTCGCTATCGCAACTTCTAGTTTTTCTTCTTCTTTTACGTGATTTCCGATGTTTTTTCTTCATTTCCCGGCTATCGTGTGCTCGTCGAGAATGTCGATCGTTGCTATGGAATCGGTGGGAGTTGTGCTTGTTCCTGTCCTTCTTGCAACTCCTCTTCCTATTCTTTCGCTGGTATTTTGTCGGCCTTCTGTCGTCACTGGTTGGGTCCGATGAACTTGAAGAATCTCCATCTGAAGAAGAAGTGACTGTTGAATGTTGTCTTTTAACTTTGGTGATAGGAAGTTCAGTTTGAGTCGAAGCTTGTGACCCAATTGATTGCATGGACTGTGTTGCTGATGATGTAACTCGATTAGTAGGTGAGGAGCTGTCGACTGAAAAACGATTCACAGCGTCTTCGTGTTCGAGACGAAGGCCTTCGGAAATCATTGTAATGACCTCACGCGGTATTGGAGGATACGTGGGGGGTTCCGGAGGGACTAAAAGATCGGAGCTTGTCAAATCCATTTGTTCAAATTGACCTATGGGCCACTTCACTGACCACTATCTCAAGGAGTGGGAGCTGAAGGTTTGGGAGGAACGACTGGTAAGGTAGTTCCTCGGACTCATTGAAGCTCTGTCGCGGATCAATGCATTCAGGAGTCAACTTGGCGATGTTATTCCAAGTGTGTCCTTCTTCGACTCACAATGCTTCTCTTCTCATCAGGCTCCATCGCGCTTGCTCCGGTGAAGGGAAAACTCCACACTGCACTTCCATCAACCAAACAACACCCGACCAACATTACACTCTCCGCTAGGATGCGTGAAGGCGACCGCGTGGTGTTGGAGGTGGACATGGACGCGAGACCCCGCACAGCTGTGTTCATCATCAACGGAAATGTGCCTCTCACGTTTGTGTCTGGTCTCCCTCCCTCGATCCGATTTGGAGTGTGCCGTTCGTCGTCCTCATTCTTGTTCTTTTCAGTTGTCGATGAAGAACGAGGGAGTTTCAGTTCGATTTGATGGAATGAGTGGTCTGAAGCGTGCGACACCGCTGCGACGAGTGAATGAGATCAAATGGAATCCCGAAGACCTTCGAGATAGTGATGACATGTACATGAATGGAATGCAATCGAGTGTTCTGACAGTTCAGACACAGATGCCCTCGCTCGTCTTCACCGATCCTTCCCACTTCGTTGTGGAGGACAACCGAATCACTTCAACTGGTCTGCCCACAAAAGAGGAATGCAGACACATCAAGACCACGTGGAGCTCTTTAATCCTCGCTGAGCCCTTTTCGGAAGGAATTGTGGCCATATCGTTCACTTCTTTCATGAAGAGGATGAGAAATGACCCTTTTAACTTCGTTCTGATCGATAGGGCGGAACCAATTCCAGAAGACGGACAAGCACTCGGAAAAGTCAAAAGTGTGTCTCGCTTCACTCACTCTTTTGTTTTCTGATACATTCTCTTCACTCACTCTTCTCACATTCACATCATCTGTTCTTCTCGCAAATATCAGACTCGATTGCTCTCTCCTCAAAGGGTCGACTAACATTCTTGACTTCCAAGGCCGAAAAAGGGATCGACATCTCTCCACCTTTTCAAAACGGTGACTCTCTCGTCGTGGAAATCAACATGGACTCGACTCCTCGCACTGCTCAGTTCTTCGTCAACGGCAAGTCTGTCAATGTTGTCGCTGTTGGTCTTCCCGAATCAGTACGATTTGGAGTGTGCTGTGCTCACCTTCCTCTTTTTCGTCTCTTCACTTTTCCTCATTCTCTCTGACGTCCACACTCAATTTTCTCTCATCTCCCTCTCCGTCTCAGTTATCTGTAAATGAACCAGGAATGCTCTTTCAGTTTAACAGAATCACCCATCTGAACAGAGGAAATCCCATCACAGATCAGATGAATGTGGTTGAATGGCCAACTGCCGAACCACTCCAAGCGACTGAATCGGAAGAGGAGTCGGATCGAAAAGATGTTGACACGAAGCTACAACAGCTACAGGTTATGAAGCTGCCCGAACTGCTCCTTACACACAAATCACACTTCATCATCCGAAACACCGTCCTCACTCGAACAGAGAAAGGCGAAGATAAGAAAGGAAGAGGCAGACCGAGCACTGTTCTGTTCTCCGAGCCAATCACGAAAGGCGTTGTTTCTGTGACTTTCGCTGTGCTGACTATTGCTGAGTCTGGTGGTTTGTCTCCTCTCTCTCGTCATTGTCTGCAGCCGAGAAAGGATTCATCACTTTCGGTCTTCTCGATTCTTCTCTTGCTGTTCCTGAGCTCGGACAAGTTTTGGGAAAGGACGTAAAATGTCTGCTGTTCTGTTCGATGATCTCCATCACTTCTCACTCTTCTCAGATTCGGTTGCTCTTTCATCGTCAGAGGGGCAGCTCCAAATAAACACTCAATCATCACTCGAACAAGATTGTTGTTCTTCAATCTCGAAGACGGATCGTGTTGTGATGGAAGTGAACATGGACTCGACTCCTCGCACTGTCCAATTCTTCGTGAACGGAAAGGCTGGGAAATGTTACGTGAGTGGGATTCCAGAATCGGTGAGAATTGGTGTTTGTCGTTCTTCCTTTCGCTTCTGACTTGTTCAGTTCTCTGCTGATGTGATGGGAACCTCACTCGAAATCGCGAGCATCGTCCACTCCACCCAAGCGACTCCTCTGGCAGACAAGATATTGGAGATCAAATGGACCGACACCCAAGAATCACTGTATGAACGATCGAAAAACAAATCCCAACCGATTCGGAGAGAAGCAGAAGGATCGATGCCCGCTCTCCTCTCTCGAAATCCGGAACACTTCAAGATTGAGGGAAATGTGATCACTCGCACTGCGTTCGGCTGCAATGGACTCACTTCACCATTCAGCACAGTGATGTTGGATGGAGTAGTTGAGAAGATGATCAAGTCTGTGACTGTCACCATCCTCGCCCTTCCTGAAACTGAACGTGTGCTGCTCATTCTGTGATTCTGTTCAGATTCGTGTGGAGTTGTGATGATTGGCTCTCAATGGAACAGCAAACCCATTCCCCAATACAAGGAAGGACGAGCAGCAGCTCCCGACGAGCACAACATCTCACACTTCACAGCAACAACATCGACTCTCACTCCACCACACTCCACAGCCACGAAATGCGGAGGAGATGATGAGGAACTCGCGAACTTGCAGTTTGAGAACGAGACCTGTCTGCGATCGGTCGACGTGGGGGCACCAGACAGCGAGAGGGTGAGGAGGGGCTGGGTGGGTTGGGAGGAGAGGCACGCGGAGAGCTCAAATTTGGAGAAAACAATGTTTTGGGATGGCCAGCCACGCAGTTCGACCAATCCACCCTTCGTCACTCGCACTGACCTCCACTCGCTTTCTGTGATTGAGAGGAAGGTAGTGTCGGAGAGAGAGACGAGAGTGGACAAGATGGTTAGCAGATTCCCAGTTCAACTGGAACCAGACATTTTGAGGACCTGTTGTGTGGAGCATTCTGTGAATGTCGAGTGGGAGGTGGAGAGGGTTGGGGACCTTCCACTCGCACCGCCAAAGCAGATCGCTCCTCCGGAGTTTTATTCCCCTGTGCTGGTGCATTTGTGGAAGGAGCAAGTCCTAATGGTGACGGAGGACGACGTGTCAGAGAGTAGGATCACACCTATACCTTCGAAAGGATCAGGATCGACAATCATCTTGTCGACTGTTCAGCGAATGAACGAAATCATTATAGGTCGAGCCACAACTCACCAAGTCGGTTCCGTTAGAGAGATGCAATGGAAAAGTCAGTTCCTTGATTGATGGAGGGATAAGAGACGTAGGTGTGAGAGATCAAGACTAGTCTGATATTGACACGACTATTACCAACTCAGAAGATGAGATGAGCTGTGATCACCATTCATTGAGTTCAAATAATGGGCCCTGAGAAATCGACATTCCAACTTAAGGGCATTGATCAAGTGACACTTAAAAATGACCTCCGAACTCAACGATGTCATCCCTCCTGGATGTGTGTCCTTTTTCTGATGATCTCTGATTTTTTCTTTATTCTCCACGTTCGTCTTTTTGTCTCAGATTCAAAACCAAAAAAGATCAGTTCTGGCGCTTTTGGGCAAGTTCTGAAAGTGACACACGAAGGGAGTGGAGTTGAATATGCGGTGAAGGTGCTGCCGATGCTGAAAGAAGGGGACAAGGAATGAGTGAGTCGTGAAGTTGAGATGTTGACTCGTTTTGCTCATGCTCGGATTGTTCATCTTCATGAATCGATTGACATGGGAGGACACCAAGCGATTGTGATGGAGCTCGGGACACGAAGTCTGAAAGATCTGATCTCGGAGTATGAGTCACGAGGTGAATTGATTCCTCTTCCTGTTTGTCTCTTCTTGTTTCCTCATTCTTTGATATTTGGATGAATCTTGCTTTTTCTTGTTATTTCATTGTTGTGAATGTGTTTTCAGTTGACGGTGATGATTCTGACAGACATCTGCGAGGGACTTTTGTGGATGCACACTCACCCTTCGGGATCGACAGCTCATGGGGATCTGAAGCCGGAGAATGTTCTTCTTCGGGAGAACAATCGGGCATTTCTGTGTTTGTTTGATTGTTTTGATTATTCTGATTATTATGATTTGCTTGATTTTGTTGCTTTAATTCCTTTTATTCAAATGATATGTGCTCTTTCTTGGTTCTGGTGATCTTGGTGGATCGGCAGCGTTTGAGCAACACATGACTCAGACGACGGGGGAATTTGGGACGTTCGAGTACAACTCGCCGGAGCGAGTGATGGACAGCAAGGGAACAGGGACGGCAGCGAGTGATGTTTGGTCGCTTGGAGTTGTGGCGTATCGGATGGTGACCGGACGAGGGCTGTTCGAAGGACTGACACTGCCTCAGCTGTGCCACTCACTTGACCATTTCAGTGAATCGAACATCCCAACCACGATTCCTTCATGCATTCGCGAAGTTCTTCTGAAGATGATGGAACCCGTCTGTTCTCCTCGTTCTTCATCCTCACTCTTTGATTTGTTCGTCGATTGAACTGATTGTTCAGAATGTGGCGCTTCGAGCAACGACGTCGGCACTTTTGGAAGGAGGTCTTTTGGAGGGAATGCTTGGTTCGTCGACAGATCTGTCTCGAATGAAGTCGATTCAGCTTGGGACGCTCGTGAACGAGATGAAGGAATCATTGAATGATGCTGAAGTGAAGGAGAGAACGATGAAACTTGAAATGGAAAAGGAGAAGCTGTTGTTAGAGAATCAAGAACTGGAAGGCCGACTTCGATCGCTCCAGAAATCACTGGAACAAACTCGTTCACGAAATGTTGAATTGGAGAAGGAAGAGGAACTGGAACGACGTCAGCTTCTCCTCACCAATCCCGCCTCGCCAATCTCGATCTCCACTGAAGACATTGTTCTCTCAACGAGACTTGAAATACCTAACCTCCAATCTCATGAATCCGAAACCCATAATTTTGAGATTTCTGGCAATACGATCACTCGAACTGGTGTAGATGACCGACATTGGAGCACCACACTTTTCGAAGAACGAATCTCGGAAGGAGTGGTGTCTGTTGCCATCACAGTTCTCGCCATCCCAGAAGCCAAAAGTGTGTCACTCTCTTTGGGGAAGTGTTCAGATTCAGAGGAAGGACTGATGTTTGGACTTGTCGACGCTCAGTCAGAGAAGATAGGAGAGCGTGATCAACTTGGAGACGATGTCCCGAGTGTGTTTTCCTCCATCTATTCTCAACTCTTCTCGTCTCATCAGATTCAATCGCTCTTGCTCCAAAGAATGGTAAACTCCACACCAAACTGCCATCCACTAAACAAGAAAGACAAACACATCATATTTCTGCCCCTGTGAGTGCAGGAGACAAAGTGGTGTTGGAGGTGGACATGGACGCGAGACCACGCACAGCTGTGTTCATCGTCAACGGAAATGTGCCTCTCACGTTTGTGTCTGGTCTCCCTCCCTCGATCCGATTTGGAGTGTGCCGTTCGTCATCTTCATTCTCGTTCTTTTCAGTTGTCGATGAAGAACAAAGGAGTTTCGATTCGATTTGATGGAATGAGTGGTCTGAAGCGTGCGACACCGCTGCGACGAGTGAATGAGATCAAATGGAATCCCGAAGACCTTCGAGATAGTGATGACATGTACATGAATGGATTGCGATCGAGTGTTCTGACAGTGGAGACAGTAGTGTATAGAACGATTTGGGAACCACATTGAAAAAGTGGTCGAAAGCACTCTCATTTGTGATTTATTTCACAGTGACTTCGTTAAAATCAATGATTTTCTTCATCGATTTGACGCAAAATATTGAAGCAAATTTTTGCACTTTTTCGAAAAATTTGATCACTTTGTCGATTTTTCTTCAAAAATCAACCCGAACAGATTTTGAAACTCATTCTAAAATCTCAATGACGATGCGCTCTTTCGATTGCCGCAATTTTTATTGAAATCGGATCGGTGGTTCTCGAGTCTTGCCTTTAGCAATGCTTCGAACCCGCCAGGGGGCGAGAAAAAATGGTTTCATTTTTCATTTTTTCATTTTTTTTATTTTGTATTAAATGAATCCAACTGCGATGTACAAGGAAAGACGTCGAACGAATGCAAAGCAAGCGTTGATTGAGTCGATGAAAAAGGAGAATTGTGAACTCGTTTCTGATTACATTCACGGGTCAACACCGGTCATCTATGTTCATGAAGGCGTTGAATGGAGGATAAAACCGAAGTTGTGGAATCAAGGTAATCGACCACACATGTCACAACGTCGACACTACACTCAATCGTTTGTGGAGAATGAACTGAGGAAGTACAACTGTGAGCTCGTAGGTGAGTACAAGCAAGTGCTGACACCATTCACATATCGAGTGATAGGAGATGATAAAGTTTACCGAATTCGACTCGATTCATGGTTGAAAGCCAAAAATAAACCACCTTTGAGAAATCAAAAATAATGACGAATCTTTTTTTATTTTTTTATTTTTTAATTTGTAGTAAATGACAACAGTCTCACGTAAAAATGATATTCGACAAATTCAAGAACTATTTCCAAATACGGTTTTCAGATTTGATGATGGTCGAACATATTATCCAAATAGTCCAAACTATCAACATCATTATTCATTTCTCCTTTCAATGCTACGACACCGAGATGTTGAGTTTCCATATCCAACAACAAATCTCACCTTCTCCAACCTTCGTTTGTTTCTGAAAGAAGTGAAAAACAGACGAGAGATGTCGACAGAGGATCACAATGTCATAATCATGGACATGAAAGCACATCCGAGAATTAACGAAACTGAATTGAAAAGGGAAGTGTTCAAAATCACACGGAAACTGAAATCAATTGAGGAGAAATTGGTGAATCACTGGATGAAGAATCTGTTAATAATTCAGAAGAAGAATGAACAAATGGAAAACAGAGAAGTGAAACAATTTGATGGATTCAATGAATGTATTTTACTTGCGGAACCACGAAACAAAACTGCATTTGATTCCTGTTTATTGAAGGCACGAAAGAAGTTCAAAAAGAATGAGGTTGATAAGGTTGAAGATAATGGAAAACCATATCAATTATATTTCCACAATCATCTGAAGAATGTTGAGGAAATCACCACCTTCATCAAATCAGTGTACGATAAAGAGAAAGATCATCCATTCAAGATCAGTATCGACTTCGGTAAGATTGTTGAAAGAAAAGATGGTGATGAGACGCTGTACAACGATTTCAGACCAGAACTGGAGAATTCATCTAAGAGTTTTCCGACGGTGATCAGAAACGAGCCGGATATCAATGAGTATTCCAAATATGCAATCAATCTCATCAAGGAATCACAAGAGAGAACACTCATGGATACGAAAACAATGTTCATTGCTTTCCATTCCATTCTTGTTGCTGTGTATCGATTTCCAGTGGCAGGGAAAGCGAATGCCATCCTTTGTGAACACATCAAAACAAGAAACATTCGGTACATTGATTCTGAGTTCAACATCTGCTTCTTTCAATCATTGTCATTCCTCACTCTTCCTGAAATTCCTGGTAAGAAAATCTCAATCAATATGAGAAACACAGAAGCGTACAAACTGTTCGCAGAATTTGAGAATCTTTCACATCTTCGGCCACATCAATTAACGGAGCATTTACGAAATTATCCTGGATTTGACATCGCATGTGATATGGAGAAAGCAATGATGAAATTCAACATCACAGTTCACATTTATGAATTCGATGAAGAGAAGAAGAAGTATTTCCTAAGTCAATCGTATGTCAACGAGATTGATGATGCAAGAGTTCTAAACGTTCTAATGATTCTACTAACAGCAACGCTTGTTCATTTGATGTACATTGTTGATCCTGAGAAAATCACTGGATATAAACTCTGTCCATATTGTCAATCAAGAGGATTTCAAGTGAGGGATACAAACTTCAAGAGATACTACGAGAAGCATTTAGCAGAATGCAAAGAACTTGATGGAAAACATGTGAAGAAGATCTCACTTGACAGAACACCAAGACCGTATGTTCCACATATTCTTAACAATAGAACAAATGAATTTCTGATGGCACATAAGCGACAAGACGAATTCAAACCCACACAATACTACATCACATATGATTTTGAAACAATGGAAGATCTCATTCTTGACAATCTATTCTCTGATGACAATACTCAGTTGATCTCACATCTTAAACCACTCTCTGTTGCATCAGCAATCAAAACAAAATCAGGAGTGAAGTCAATCTACTTTGATCTTCGAAATGGAATAGACTTCGTGAAGCTATGGATCAGAGAACTCTTCAAATATGCAGAGACAGTTCGAGAGAACAACCAATATGAAGACCCTGAGATTCCTTCACAAAATGAAGTCAGTGTCATTGGGTTCAACAGTTCCAGATTTGACATCAATCTCATCTTCCGTGATCTCGTTGATAAGGATTGGAAAGTGGTGAGCTTTCTTGGGTCTACAACGAAGTACAAACAAGTTTTGATCAGACATGAGAAAACACAACAGGTACTTCGGTTCATCGACATGATGTCGTACACAGGACCAATGACTTTGGACAATGCAGTGAAGGCTTTTGGAGGAAACACTACTCTTCAGAAATCATTCTTCGCTTACGAGTCATTTGATTCATCAGACTACGATGCAGTGCTGAGCAAACAAGAACCATTCTCCAAATATGAATTCTACTCCAGTCTGAACAACAGTGAAATGTCCGATAGTGATTACCAAATGTACCTAGATGATTGGAACAAGCAAGGATTCAAGAACCGATGGGACTATCTGAAATTCTACAACATCAGAGATGTCGAATGTATGATTGCACCACTGCACAATCTCATTGCTCTGAACTTCCAATACAAAGTGGACATGCTGCACAATCTCTCACTGTCAGCCAATGCTTCAGCAATCAAATATGCATGTGCCTACAAGGACTTTGATCTTGATGCCGACTACAACGAATGTGACGATTCTGGACCAATCAAGATCACCAAACAATACTGGAAGTACAAAGTTGAAGGATACAGGTATCAAGATCAGAAAGCTCATCGCAGTACTGACAACAATGTCATTGAATCTGACTACGAATGGTTCGTAAATGAATGTCAAAATGTTGTTACATTTGCAGAAGCAGTTTCTCACAAGCAGTGCGACCAACGTTGGACAGAATCGACAATTCGAAAGGACATTCAAAGAGAACGTGAAGATCTGCTGTGATTACTGCAACACCTACAAGTCAGACCATGATGAACATCTCACAAGATTGAGAATACAACTGAAGAAGTACTGCATCTGGAAATCATTACCAATGACTCTGACACACGAACAGACATATCACAAACTGAGAGCAGCAGTGACTGGTGGATTATCGAATGTTCAACATAGACAGAACATCAAAGACGTGACTCCAATCAATCACTTCAAATATGAAGACGGTAAAGTCATTTCTAAGGATTCAGAACACAAAATGACTCACGTTTGTGGCGTTGATTTCAATTCACTATATCCAAGTGCATTCTCATCAATCAAGAACAAGAACAATCCGTATACTAATCACAGAATGTACATGCCAGGAAGATGCTTGTACACTGCAACAGGAGATAAAGAATGTCGTGAGATCATCGAAGACAAGAATCAGAAGACACTATTCGTTGCAGAATTGAAAGGACACATCGATGAAAAGTACATCAATGATTTCATTAACTTCCCACCAATCTTCAGAAATATCATTGTCAATACAACAGAAGAAAACATTGGAGAGAAGACCTATTCGTTGATGAAGAAGCATGGATTAAAGACTGATGACAAACAACGGAAGCTGACTCAACTCTTGAGCACACACGATCAGTATATGTTCTTTTCGACATACTATCTGTGGTTCCTCATCGACTACTGTCACTTCATCGTCGACGATATTAAGAGTGTGATGGTGTTCTCGAGACATGCTGGATTTGAACCATTTGTGACCTCATTCATGAATGATTGGATTGAAGCAATGAAGGTCGGAAACAAAGGAAAAGAACAGTTCTGCAAGACCAACCTCAATGGAAGTTACGGATACGATGGAATGAACACTGAGAAGTACAACTCAATCACAATCTGCACTGAGAAGAGAACATACTTGAAGCAAATGATGAAAGGATTTGTGGCAACAAGAGAGATCAACGAGGACAACTACATTGTGATTGAAGATAGAGAGAAAGCATCGTGCAAAACATGTCTGCAAGAAGCAGTATTCACACTCGATAATGCCAAGTTCTGGTATCTGAATTTCATTTACAACTTCATGTACAAGTGTCTCGACATGAACAAAATTCACTTTTGTGAGGGAGATACTGACTCTGCATACTGGGCAATCTCAGGAGATCCGAATGCTGGAATTCATCAACAATTTGAACACGTGATTGCTGACAAAGAATTCTATGATGCACACAAATATGAATGGTTTCCCAATCCTGATAAGGGAGTTGATGATGAGAAGAAGTTGTTAGGACTAGCAATTGAGAAGGAAGGTGAACAGATGATCTGTCTTGCACCAAAGTGTTACTCTCTCGATGAGAAATGTAAGATCAAAGGAGTGTCTCTGAAGAAAACGAATATCACAAGTGACGATTATGTGAAGTGTCTTAATGGAGAGAAAACAGTGACAACAACATTGAACTTTCAGACGAGAAGAACAAACACTGAGGACAACACAAATGGATTTGAGATAGCTAAAATACAACAGCAGAAACTCAGTCTCAGTGGAATTCATCTGAAGGCAATCGTACTTGAAAATGAATCATGTCCTCCATTCATTCATGGACTGAAAGCAACTGATTACAAAATAAGGCCCTAAGGGGCTCAGACGAAGAACTACGTTCTTAGTTTCAAATAATACCAAACTTTATTTTTGTAGAAATGGATGATTCCAAAATCATTGCAATTGTCAAAAACCTTGCTACCCACACACAACACCGTCGAAGCTCAATTAGCAATGTCAGAAATGATCCGACTCAAATTTTGCCCGTCTATCATACCAAAGATGGATGGAGAGAGAATGATGCAGATGATTACACATATTTTAATGATTGGTTGACGGGAGATCTATCTCCAAATTTGTCACTTGCTGATGGAAGGAGAGTTGTTCAATTGTTTGTAAACGGATTCACAGGAAAACAGATAGACGAGATCACCGCTGAACGAGCATATCAAGCTTATCAACAATTTTATTATGAATTTAATCAAATCCATTTTGGACAAACGACTGCACCTACGACGATTCCTAAGCAAATGTCCGACTCGACCCCTGTCGGGTTCGAAGCCTTGCAAAGGCAAGACTCTCACCGAGAGATCGAAGCCTTGCAAAGGCGAGACTCGACCCCTGTCGGGTTTGATGCCTTGCAAAGGCAAGATAGTTCCACATTGTCATCAATCAGACCTGGGAAGAAGAGACGTTTGAAACTCGACCCCAGTCGGGATCGAAGCCTCGCAGAGGCGAGACAATCACATCATGATTTTCCAGCAAGGGAAAGAAGATTTAACGAAGATATATTTCTGACAATTTCACAGGTGCCGGACATTGTTTCAATGAATCCATCAGAGGTGTCACGATCGGAATTAACCACTCGTCAAGTCCTCGATAAATTGGAAGTGATGAAAGGACTGTTTGATCATCAACAAAAAGACAATTCAGAAGATGAACAGATCAAAGCTGAGAATTCAATCATGGATAATCAACAGCGAATGGAACAATTCATTACAAAACAGATTGTCGATTCGAAGAAGATGAATCGTGACTTGTTTGTTTTATCACACATACCCAGAGCTGTTGATAGTGATGACACTGATTTCATTATTGCTCATCCTAAACAAATCCCGTATGGTGGACGATCATTTCAAGATTGGTACGATGAATATGTTCACCGATGGACTCTAGCAAATCCAAAACAAACAATGAACTTACGGGAAAAACAACGAGCAAATATCGCCAATGGATTACCAATGACAACTCGCCCCCTGGGCGGGTTCGAAGCCTCTGGCGAGACAAGACCGGTTGAAAAAATTTCATATCCATTCAGGTCGAAGATGCAGTTCATGTCGAAGTCAATCACAGGTGATCCGCACCAGACATCAGACAGAAAGGTTCCTCAGAATTGTGATCGACCCTATTTCTCACCGAAGTCAGGATCATGGGAAATTGATCTTGTTTTCATTCAATCACCAACGTCGAAAACAGTGTTGCAGATTTATCTCTTTGCCATCAACATCAACACAAAATATCTGGTAGTCATTCCTGTTCTTGATAAATCATGGAGCAAAGTCAAGACTGCAATCAATGATCTCATTCATCATCGTGGTGTCAAAGTCAACAACATTCGAGGTGATGGAGAATCTGCTTGGACTAGTAGTGAAGCATCTTCTTATTTCGAGAAGCAGAAAGTCAGTACATATTTCACAAGCTCACCATTCACAAATCATAATCGAATTGTCGATCGAGTGATCAGAACAATCAGAGATGGATTCCAAGACAATGCGACACAGATGGCCAATCATTCATTGATGAATCAGATGGTGGAATTCTACAACATGACTCCTCATCGAGCGTACTGGAACAAGTTCACTCCACAGCAAGCACAAAACAATCGAGAGATTGAAGCACTGTATATCTCCAGTTGTGAAGAGCAATTGAAGAATACCCAACGACAACAGACAACACAGATGCTTTGGCGATACAAACCAGGAAACATTCTGTTGATTCACCTTGATCTGAACAAAACTGCTGCCAAGTTTCAGAAGAAGCGAAGGCAGTTTCAGTTTGTAGGTCAGTTCATTGAATATAAACACGGAAATGTGGTCGCATCATTACTGAATGGACTCACCAGTTTGTCGAATGTGGTGTACGTTCCTATTCAACACACGAAATATCACGCTGCTTCCGTCGATGATTTGTCACCAGAGTTCATTCATGAATTTAATTTGGTGTAGTTTCGAAATTGTTTCAGAAGTTTTTATTTCAGTGAAATGACATCACTGAAAATATTAGAACCGTTTGATCCTGAACAGAAAGAGTTCACAAACATTCACGACTTTCAGAGATATTTGGAAAAGAATAGAAAGGAATTGAATGAATTGACGACTCAAAAACTAAATCGGATGATCCAAATTGATGGATACAGAATAACAAAAATAAGAGGTGAGATAGCACTTAGGAAATCAAGTCATGAAAGCATAGGTGAATCCTCGATTGATCAGAGACTTTCAGACATTGAAGAATCAATTCGAACGTTAACTGATAGTTTCAGCATGAGGCTTCGAAGTCTTAACGAGACAATTGGCAATCTTATTCAGGAATTAACGGACTCGTAGGCAAGCACCATCTTTGTTGATCTCAGTCAGTGCAACTCCATCCGTATTGTATCGAAGAATGATTGCTTCACATTTCTGTTTTCGTTGATAGACATTCCAGAAGTGTCGAATGTCAATTGGTGAGTTCAATTGAGGATAGACTCGACTGATTCGTTCTTTGTTGAATCCTCCAAAGATCCACATTGAATCGATATTAGACTTCATGTCTGCTGACAAACTGAAGAGCTCATGCATCGTCAGAAAGAATGTGAACTTTGGTTGTCGATTCTCCAATAACAAGTCCATCATTGTCATTCTATTTTTGGATGTTCTCCGTTCACCTAGGATTCTACGACAGTCATCAAGGAGGATAATCGTTTGGAGATTCTTAACTGAGAAATCATCAATGTACAGAGCATCGAACAGTTCATCTATGCATTCATCAGTGATTTTATTCTGCCATTGATTGTCAATGATTTCTTCGTATGCAGCTTTTGATTGAGAGAGTTCCAACAGAAATGGTAGTGCTTCATCGTATTTGACTGTGACATAAGGAACGTTCAATATTGGTTTGAATTTGTCGAAAGTTGGATCAATGTTCTTATCAGTGACGAAGACAAACAGGTGAAATAGTTCATTCCTGACATGGACGTTTTGTAGCTTGGACTCTCGAAGAGCATTAAAGGTTTTCCACTTCCTCTGTTTCCAACGAGGACATTGACACTGTTGCGATTGAAATTCAAGTCTGGATGAATCTGTGATTGGACTTCATGAGAAACATTTCTGTTTGATGATTCACTTAATTTTGCATTCACGTATGCTGTAAGAGATGGTGTTGATCTTTCATTTATGATTTATCTGCATTTAAAATAGTTAAACGGATTCACTGAATCCGTTAACGCTAACTTGTTTGTGTAGTTTTCATTTTATTTTGTATGAAAACAACATGACTGAAAAGATAAAGTTCAATCCACCACAAAGAAAAGCACAGGCGAAGAGACCGAAAATGAGATATGAACAGGCAACCAGAGATGCGATGAAACAAATCTTTGCTGATGATGACATTCGCACATAATTCAATTCTGCACTCAGTAGTTATCCATCGGCATTGGAATATATTGAACGAACTGGACACAATTGGGAAGTAAAATAGAAAAATATGGTAATGTTCCTGATGTGATGGTCTACGACAAAGAGACAAAAGATCTGATTGCCGCCAATGGTTTCATGCTTGCACCGTATCACAGTCGACCTGTCATCGAAACATATTATTCAATGAATCCAACACCAGATTCACGTCGTCAGACATCATATTCACAATTTCGTCAAGATAACGGAAGAAAAATCAAAGCTGTCCATCAGAATTTTCTCAAAACTGGTACATATGAAGTACCCTCAACATATCACGACATTAGTTACTCAGAAATGCAAGAACAACGATCAAAACAACCTTATGCAATCATGAAGAAAGCCGTTGGTGAATTCATGAATGAAACATTGAAGGTATATCGTGCAAGTCGAGAACACCCTGCAGATGTCAGCAGCAATGTGTTGGATAATATGGTTTTCAATTCCATTCAATCAAAGTTGCGGCGCGGATGTGGGATCAATGGCCGAAGACAATGTTGAAGGATTCATCAGTTCAAATTCAGATCATCAGAGATTAAAAACAAGAAAAGCTTTTAAGGAACAGATTCATCCACAGTTTCTCGAAATCATTGAGAGCACAGAAGATTTGAATACTTTCCTGGGTCGACATACTACTGACATCTCAACACTTGTGAATCAACTGACGCGTGAAGCATATCAAACAAGAACTGAAGACATCGGTAGATTCCAAAAGGATTACATGCCTGAATATGCTCAATACGCACATTTGGTCAAGACCATGGGAGGAAGCAGTTAAGCCTTTCACAAGTCTTAAATCTCAATTTTTTATTTTTATAGAAAGTGATGCAACCAATTCTCAGTTGTCAATTTACGAAACATACGAGTTCTTCTTCAGTACCAACGTCAATCACCAACAATGTCATCATCGAAGATCGAAGCAAAGCCGGTGTAGATAATAGAGGATCGAATGTCTCGCCAGAGGCTTCGATCCCTCCCAGGGGGAGAGTGGAGATGGAAAATGAACGAGATAAATATGACCCGCCACCAATGGCAGTCTTGCCTTTGCAAGGCATCGAACCCTCGGTGAGAGATGTTTATCCATCAGCACCAATCCAAAGCCGCTCAATTCCGCTTCGTATTTCAGCATTCAAAGATCAACTACTGCTTGTCTACAAGAATGCATTTGCATGTGAAAATTATTGAATAATCTCATTGAACCATCGAAGAAACTGATCACAAACCAAAGTGATTTATGTGCACTGATTGCGACACTGACAGGAATAAACGATGTCGTGATCGAATTGGATGATTTGTCAACAAAATGTTCATGCATTAATTCTCTCCCAATCTTTCGAACCATTTTCAAGATCCTTGTTGGAGGAAAGATATGAGTATCGCTTACAACGAAGCTTACAACACCATCCTCAACTATGGCATTTCATTGACGAAGGCAATCCCCGTTAGATTAATGAATGAAAGGGATTCAACGAATCCTTTGAGTTGGATTTAAAAATCCAACAAATAAGATTTTTATTTTTACTAAAATGGCACCAGGAAGTTTCAACAAACTCAAAAATATCGGCAAACAATTCTTTCAATTCATCAAACCATTAGCACCCTCATTACTTCAAGTCGGAGGTGGATTGCTGTCACAAACCAACAGTAAATTTGGACAAACTGCGGGAGGAATTCTTCAAGGATTAGGAGGAATGATGGACTCCTATCAACAAAGCAAGGTAATGAATCAGTCACAAAAGCCACTCGACCCCAGTCGGGTTCGAAGCCTTGCAGAGGCGAGACAAATGATTGTCTCGCCAGAGGCTTCGAACCCTCACAGGATGAGAGATTATGAACCAACCCTGAAATGCACGATAGTCCAATGATGACATTCCTCAGTCATCGAATTCAAAAATTCAATTCAAAGGATTATAACTCCAATATTAACATTTTTTATTTTTACATAAATGGCACCAGGTTGGTTATCAAAATTAGCAGGAGTCGGTAAAACCATTCTCAGAATTGGAGCACCATTTTTGAATCTTATTCCCTTCGTGGGACCAGTGATTTCCAAGATTGCACAGACAGGAGTGGAGATGATTCCAGATGTGAAATCGGATCAGCAACTCCATGCAGAAAAGATGGCACAGTATGAACAAGCCATCAATGAAGGAAACAATTCACTAGCGAATCAGCTCAGAGGTGAAATACTGAGATTGGAAGAAAAGCTGAAACCGAAGGCAAAGAAAAGGTTGAAAAGGAAATAAGCAAAAAGGACTTTTTTATTTTTGTTAAAATGAACTCACACATTACACATCTGACAAACAAAAGACATGGAGCATCAACATTGACTGGAAACAGCACAGGATCAATAAAGTACACCAGAGATGACATTGGTCAAATCCAACAGCAATTAATGTCAGAACATCATGTCAATTTCCTATTGAACGATGGCGCACACAGCACTTCGATTGAAGAATTGAAACCATCGGAGAATTCAAGATTCTACAAAGGACAAGAGATCATCATTCCACTCACTGGTAATCAAGACATTTGTCAAATCGATGATTCATTCATTACTTTCACTATGACATGACATTGAAAGTCAACAATTGGCAAACTACAGCTGGAAAAGTTGGATCGTACATGAATGAGCGAATGTTCATCTTTGTTGGACTCAAACATTCGGCATCCATCTTTAGTAGGTTCACAGTTCTTCACAATAATCAAAGAATCACTATACACAGCAAACAATGATGTCTCAATGGAGTCTCACATCTACAATATGATCAAACCGAAGAGTCAATTAGAGAATCGGAAACACTCGCACACCTTGGCAAAATGCCTGGAATCACGATGAATCTGTTGCCGGGTGTACATTCCATTATCGGATTTCACAACAACGTCTGGCACTGGTGTTTTCAAAGACACCATTGACGTTCCGATTCGTGTGTCAATTAATCTTGAAGATCTTCTCATTTTCTCTGGAATGACTGACTATCCTCGATGTCTCTTTGGTGACCTGAAATTGAGTGTACATCAATAAATGCATTCGTTTGTTGTCCAGTAAATCCTGAACTCACTTTCAAAATACTCTATCATCAATCGTAAGTTGGGACTAAAGCAGCACCGATTATCGCGTTATTGACGTTTATTGCATGAGTGCTGGATACAAAATGAAAGAAATCGCGAAAGAGAGTCTCAGGAAGATGTACACAAACCGTCCAGGAACGATCCCAGCAGAGAGAATATCATTCTATCCATTTCAGAAGACTCCGACAGCACAAGGAATTGATTGTACTCAACAAATGGTTCTCACTAATGCAAAGGATATTATGTTACTGTTTCGTCACTACGATAATGAAGTCACTTGTTTCCACAATCCAATGCAGAAGGATCTTCGTGTGAATCTACTCAACAAATACTATCCGGATAATCCGACAACCACTATTGGAGCTCGCTTTTATCAGTTCGCACTTTCGACTCTCAATCTTGATTCATACCTAGCTGTACCTGATGATTTGGAGCGATCATTAACAGATTCTCTCGTTGAAGATAAACTCAGAAATGATATGAATTATCCAAATGAAACAATGACAAGAGTGCGTCCGATTCATGACAATACTGACTTCCTTCTATGCTTCTCAACACAAAGAAGTGGATGTCCAACAAACTGTAATGATTCCATCAGTTCCAAAGGTCAGAATGTTCCTGTCACTTTGAGATCACAACCAATTTATCAAGGAAATCTCGACACATACTACAATGTGTACAATCCAAGTCAAAGTGGTGGTGACATGACAACATTTACTCATCCTCCAGCACCGATTCTAGCAACAACTGCCACAACGTGGTGGGTCTTACGATTCAACAATGACGTTCCTATTGTTGAGTATTATCCAAATCACACACTGAAAGCGTTGCACAAAGATTTAGGAATTATCCCAAATTGAAAAGTCTTGCCAACGAATTGTATTTTTTATTTTTCTATAAATGAGAAGCATAAGAGCAAATCAATCGAAACCAACATCGACACTAATTGAGCAAATCGAAGTGCAATCGTATCTTCCGAAACAATGGGATTCAGAACCACACAAGTTTTCAATTCAGGAAGTGCATCCAACAAATCTCCCATGCCATGCAGAATAGGAGATGAGATTGAAGTTCCATTGTCTTATGACGGCCATGATGTGACTGACTTTTCGAAGAGTCATTTTGCGAATTGATCTGAAGATCAGTGTTCCATACATTCGTCCGGCTGGTGCCATATCAAAGTTCGTCGGATATTACGGAATGTTCTTTGGATTCAAATCATCATCAGATGCAATTGAGATATGAGACTCGTCGACAGTCAAGGTAATATTATTGACAACACACTTCAGAATAATCACATTCACGAATCATTTCTGTATCACACTTTCAAGTCATTTGAAGAGAAAAACAATATGAAGCATTGCTATAGTCTTTGGGAAAATGTTCAGAAAATGGATCCAAGTGTGTGTGGATTCTATTATGTTCCAGTCGACGAAAGAGAATCGACTACCATAACCATGACAATTCCTTTGGTTATTCCGTTTGTGAATTTACTTCCACTGAGCACCTTTGATCAATATCCAAATGCCATCTTTGGTAATTTACGTTTGAGATTTCATTTAACAACTGATTCACTTGTGTATTGTCCGATTCGAACTGCAACGACTATCTGAAAATCACTAGACGATGCTCGCGATCATTATCATACTGACCCACTGCAGAGTCTTATAGACAAAAGTCAAATCTCGTGATGGAGAATTCTCCAAACTGACACAAGAATTTACGCAAATCGGAAATCCAGGTTCAACAGTATAATTCGCGTATGGAAGCCAATTATACAACCGGAGTTGCAGAGGTTTACACAACAGAACACACATACACCGTTCTTAATTCATCGGTGGACAAAGTCTCAACAATTTGCTATGGATATCAAATCACTGATGCAACAAAACAATCACTCTTCAACACATATTCGAAGACTCTTTATGTTCTGAAAGCAGAAAGAATTGACACTCAATCATTTCAATCAAAAGCAAATGCCATGGGAGTGAGATCAAACATCAGCATCAAACTCAACAATCTCATGAATCTAATGTGCTTGTTCCCAGAAAGACCAAATGAATGTACTGTCTTCAGAAACTCACTACGTTGGTTTGTCTGAAATGTTAGGAAGCAACTTTCCCAATTTTCCGATATCAACCATCTCACCAGAGTTCTATCAAATGATGATGGTGAATGGTGATTTCCATTGGCTGTTCTGCAACTGAGGAGTTCGAAAACTCTCTTGAGCATGCCTCGACACATATGAATATATTGGAGTTGAGTACAAAAGACTTGGACCTGTAACGGACGCAACTTGCTTCACATTCATGGTTCCAACAGATCGAAGTGAAATCGCTGGTGGTGAAGAAGGTATTTCAACAGCAGAATCAGTCAACATTGTCTCTAGGGAACGCCAATCAAACAAGGTGAACTCGATCCATATTTCACATCAACTCCAGAAGGACCTCCTCCACCAATTCTAGCCTCTACATCAGGCAACATATTGGTTGTTCTGGATTGAGAATGGGCAACCACGAGTGCGATATGTCATTGATCGACGACCTAAGAAGCATATGAAGAAGGAAGAGAGGATATTAATGATTAAAACAGTTTTGATTTTTTATTTTGTATAAAAACAGTCATGGTCAAACGTTATTTCTCAATCCAGAATTCTCCACACTG
>JARBJD010000199.1:0-137421 GCA_033064195.1 Blattamonas nauphoetae
GATTCATGAACGTGATTGTTCTGAAGTGAATTGTCAATGATGTTTCCTTTACAGTCTACCAATCTCATATCTCGAATTGCATCTGATGATGACTTGAAACCGTAGAACATTCCGAAGAAAGATACATGACTTCTCCCCCATTGTGTTGGTTTTTGGTATGGAACAGTAATCGTGAGATCAATTCGCAAATGACTCTTCGCAAACTCAGTCACATCATGACCGTCATAGCACAATGGAACTTCAATCTCATCCCCGATTCTGCACGGCATAGGAGGATTTGTTGGATGTACTTCTTGGATGGAGTATATGTGAGGTTCTGAATCCCACTGTTTTGGCAGATATGATTGCACTTCAATTTGCTCAATTAATGTCGATGTTGGTTTGGATTGATTTGATCTGATACTTCTCATTTATAGAAAAATAAAAAATACAATATCAATATTTTCTTTTCCTGTTTTGTCTCTACATGATTCCCAAATCTTTGTGTAATGCTTTCAGTGTGTGATTAGGATAGTATTCGACTCTTGGTTCGCCATTACTATATCGTAATACCCACCACGTGGTAGCAGTTGTTGCTAGAATCGGTGCTGGAGGATGTGTAAATGTTGTCATATCACCACCACTTTGACTTGGGTTGTAAACATTGTAGTATGTGTCGAGATTACCTTGATAGATTGGATGAGATCTCAAAGTGACTGCAGCATTCACACCTCTGGAACTGATAGAATCATTACAGTTTGTTGGACATCCACTTCTCTGAGTAGGAAAGCACAGAAGGAAGTCAGTATTGTCATGAACTGGACGAACTCTTGTCATCGTTTCATTGGGATCATTCATATGGGCGTTTTTTTTCGAGACTCAACACCCCCTTTTTTTAACACAAATCAGATTATTTCACATTAATCAAACAGTGAGAGGCGGGAAAAGTTTAGTTTTTCAATGGTTCATGTTGGTGAGTTTCTGTTGTTTTATATTTAGGGTGGATCACATGTTTTTCGAAAATAGGAACTGATCACAAATAATAAGAACGATGCAGACATAAACAATCGAAAAAAACATGAAAAGTTTAACGAATCTAAGTAAGAGTGAGTTTGGCACCGTTGGCGAGTGTTAAGTCAAGAAGAACATATTGAATTCGGGAAATAGCGGATATCGACCTTCCTTCTTGTTATCCACACATCCTCATCGTTCGCTCTTCCTTGTTGCTGGTTCCTCCTCGTCGTTCGCTCATCCTCGTCGTTCGCTCATCCTCGTCGTTCGCTCATCCTCGTCGGTCGCTCATCCTCGTCGTTCGCTCAGCCTCGTCGTTCGCTCATCCTCGTCGTTCGCTCAGCCTCGTCGTTCGCATATCCTCGTCGGTCGCTCATCCTCGTCGTTCGCTCAGCCTCGTCGTTCGCTCAGCCTCGTCGTTCGCTCAGCCTCGTCGTTCGCTCATCCTCGTCGTTCGCTCAGCCTCGTCGTTCGCTCAGCCTCGTCGTTCGCTCATCCTCGTCGTTCGCTCTTCCTCGTTGTTCGCTCAGCCTCGTCGTTCGCTCATCCTCGTTGTTCGCTCATCCTCGTCGTTCGCTCAGCCTCGTCGTTCGCTCATCCTCGTCGGTCGCTCATCCTCGTCGTTCGCTCAGCCTCGTCGTTCGCTCATCCTCGTCGTTCGCTCATCCTCGTCGGTCGCTCATCCTCGTCGTTCGCTCAGCCTCGTCGTTCGCTCAGCCTCGTCGTTCGCTCAGCCTCGTCGTTCGCTCAGCCTCGTCGTTCGCTCATCCTCGTCGTTCGCTCAGCCTCGTCGTTCGCTCATCCTCGTCGTTCGCTCAGCCTCGTCGTTCGCTCATCCTCGTCGTTCGCTCAGCCTCGTCGTTCGCTCATCCTCGTTGTTCGCTCATCCTCGTCGTTCGCTCAGCCTCGTCGTTCGCTCATCCTCGTCGTTCGCTCTTCCTCGTCGTTCGCTCTTCCTCGTTCCTCTTGCATCTTTGTGGTTTCCTCCTCTTCGCTGTTCGTTGCATATTCTAGTTCAGTGAGAGATCTGTCGTCGAAACGACACCAATTGGCGAAGTCCGTGGCTTAGTGAGAGATGTTCCAAGCTGCAAGTTCAGCTTGTGTGAGGTTCAGTTGATAATCTTGTGTTAAGTCTAGTAGTTAAGTATCTGTCGAACGAAGTTGTTCAAGAGACTGTGGATCGAATGAAATCCAAAAAGAGAGCAGAGCAGAGGATGTACGCCGTTGAGCAGAAGCTTCCATTCAATCCTCCCCTGGCCCTTCGAGAACAGAATCATACACGACGTGTCAGCTACACATCCATTCCTCTTCAGTTTTCTTCGCTTCTTCTTCATGTTTCTTCGATTCTGCTTCTTGTTTCTTCTTTTCTGCTTCCGCTCTCATTTCTGATTCTGCTTCCCGCTTTTCTGTTCGGCTTCTTTCTGTTCGTTTTGTTTGGCTCGCGGAGCAGCTTCCATGTCAGCATCTCGTTTCCACTATTCTTGTTGCTTCAGGCTCTCCTCCTCAGCTTTCTTCTGCTTCACGTCAGGTGTGACTTCTTCCTTTTCTCCTCCTTTTCTCTTTCTTCACTGCTTCATATCTTTCCGTGTCTTTCTCTTTCTTTTCATTCGTTGGTGTTGGTGGATCGTTCTTGTTTGGTTCAAATCCCTTCCTTCTCTCCGATCTCTCCTCCTCTTCCTTCTTCCCTTCCTTCTCTTTCTTCTCCTTGAACATATCCGGTTTTTCCTTCAACTTTTCCTGATCATCCGATCCATGCGTGGCATGTTGTGTCGATTTGGGGTCTTCAGGCTGTCCCATTGTTGAGGGGTGATCTCTGTTCTTCTTGTACTGTTCCATCTGCTGATCGCATCCGCTTCCTATTCCCTCCGTTCACTTTTCTCGCTTCGCATCTTTCCAAAAATCGTTCGCAGCAGCTCTCTCACAATCCTCGAGGTTATCCATTCTCGACGACCCCTTCGCGACACCCTCATCTCCCCTCACGATGTACCTTCGTCACTGGGTGGTTCGACTGATCCTCTGTGAAGGGTGTCTCAATTTTCAGGGGAAAAACTCGAGCTCAGGGGAAAAACTCGATCACAGGGGAAGATCTCAATCACAGGGGAGAATCTCAATCACAGGGGAAAATCTCAATCACAGGGGAAAATCTCGGGCCACAGGGGAAGAATCTCAAGGACAAGGGGATTGAAGGTGGATCAATTTTTGAACATGTGTGGATTAGGGAGTTAGAACGCGGGACTTTCAACCCTCGGTCCTGGATCGAGGTTGGTCATCGGCACTTTTCTCGTTTTGAAACATTTTTGTCAACGATCACAGATTCTCTCTCTTTCAATCCGATTTTTGTTTAAACTTTTCAGAAAGGCTCTGCGATGAACAGAATGTTGCTGATGAGCGGGCAATCACGATCCTGCTTTTTTCTCAAATTCAGACATTATTCTCCAAAATAACTTAACATTCAACATAATAATGACATGTTTGATGCTTCTTCTTCATCTTTTCTCATTGTCCATTCACCCATTCTCAAAACTTTCGCATTCGTTTTCCCACTCTCGATCAATCATCTTTCAGATCATCGCACATGGAAGAGACATTGTCGACTCAATCTACTTCTCCAGCTCCTCACGTGCCTTCTTCGCCTGCTCCACTGACACAGCCACTTCCGACTGGCCTGTTGCGACACTGCTCTGTGCATCTCCTTCTTCCATCGCTTTCAGATTCCTCTTTGTCTTTTCATGTATTGATGTGAATGTTGAGTGTTTGGTCGGGAAGAGTGACCAATGCGATCAGAGACGAATCGTGATCTTCTTCGCTTGTCGGATCACTCCCCAAAGCTCGTCCAGCTCTTTCCGCTTCTCCTTGTTCCCCACACACCCTCCCACGCATCACTCATAGTCTCCGAGCAGACTGTAGCTGTATTGATCCAGCTCGTCTCTGTTATCCTCGTTGTGTGTGGCCTGCACATCGCTTCGGATCATCAGTAACTCCTCATTACCCCAGCGCTGATGGAGCTGAGGGAGTTGGTTGAGATGGGGCGGGAGGGAGACAAGTACGAGCTGTATTGGACGAGGGAGGATGTGGAGGGGTAAGGTGGAGAAGGGCCGTGTGGAGGGAGAGAGGAATGATGGAGGACGGGCGGCGACACAGACGGTAGTGGAGTGGGATGTGAGATGGGTGTTCGTCCGAAGTTGGGGGTTGTGCCTCTTTCGCTCTTTTCTCCTGTTCGTTTGTCTCCTCTGCCACTTTGTTCAATTCTTGCTCCTTCCTCTCCTCTCTCAGCCGCTCCTCCTCTTCCTTCGCCTCTGTCTCCTTCCGCCTCTCTTCTTCTTCCTCGTCCACATCTGGCAGCCCGCCCATCCCAATCCAGTCCATCATTCCGGCACACGACCTCTCCATCAGCTCGTTCTCTGCTCCGATCTCTTCCAGCATGTTCGTCTTGTGAAGCATGAACACTTCGTTGGCATCGACTTCGGCAACAATGCTAGCCAAGTCGGTGAGAGGCGAAGAGTTGAGCAGGACAGCCGAGATGCAAGTTTGCGAGATGAACTGTGGCTTTGATGATGTGGATGGCGTCTGTTGGAGGCTGAGGACTGATTGGACGTTCGATGTGGAAGACGAATGAGGAGGAGAATAAAGTGTCTGTGTTCGTGCTTCCACCAAAATCTGGACTGTATCCTCTCTTTTCCGCTCCACTTCACTTCATCTGAGCATCTCTCCCACTCTCTCCTGTATATCAATCCGAATCGTTCCCATCCGCTGGTTCGAGAATGGATTCGCGTTGAGTGAAAATTGGCGAAAGAGAGTCTTTGTGTCGCCCTGCTCTTCCACCATAATCTCAAACACACACGCCATCCCTTCCTCGTCCTCCCTACTGCAGAACGCAACATGATCGTTGTCCCACGGTTCGTGCACAGAAGAGCACACTGGAATCATCCAATCACTGTGCATACACTCCCCTCCCTCCCCTTGCCCTCCTCCCCCAACATCCCTCCCGCTTGTCCGTCCTTCTTCTTCCATGTCTTCACACTGTGCAAACCGGCCAGCGCCTTTTCATCAGAAGCGTATTCCTTATGTCCTCCTCTTTCATCCTCTTCTCGGATGCCACCATCACGTCCCGCACAAACACATACCACGATGTATACGCAACCAGGTCGCTTGTCGGCTCGTCCAGCAGAAGCAGACCGGGGCTGTTGGCCAATGCTCGTGCGATGGTGCTGAGAGGAGTGAAGAGAAGGGGAAGAGGTGAATGAAAAGGAAAAGAAACCGGAAGGTGTGAAAGAGAGAGAGGGTGGGAAAGTCAAACAGTGTATATACACTCGCTGCTGCTCGCCGCAGGACAGCATCAACGGGTAGTGCGTCAGTCGGCAGCTCCACATTCTCCAGTGCTGTCATCGATCTCAGAGTGTTGAAGGTTTGGACTGGTGTTGATATTCCTTCTGCAGCTCGCCCTCCTCACCGCATTCACTCCACAGTCGCTCCTCTCTCAAATCACCACCTTCTGCTGGAATTTCCTCCTCAACCTTTGTGGTTGCCTTTTCCGGGAGCAACTCAGAGAATTTTGGCGGTGGTCTTTCAGATTCTTTCACAGAAGGTGTGAATTAAAGCATTGAACATCACTCTGAGGAGATCTGCGACGACTGGCCGGTTCTTGATCTGGCAGACATTAGCAACGAGAAGCATACAATTCACTTTTCAGGATTGTTGTCGAAGGTTGGTACTGGCTTTTCAGTGTTCATTTCACATGTTATTAAAGTCGGATTGTGTCTGTGACTTAGCTGCATTCGACATGCAAATCAGCTTCAAATAATGAAGTATAAACTGTCAAACATACATGATGATGGGTAGGTCAGCATTTCAAAATGAACTTCTCCAATCTTGAAGAGATCTCTGCATGCAACCGATCAGCCTGAAAGCGTCAATGCATTCGTCCTGCTCTGGCACGACACACATAAAGCAAAAGAAGATTCGATGATGAAGGGTGGAAGTGGATCAAATACTTGAGATTTGGACGGAAGAGAACAACAGGGTAGAGACATGAAAAAAGAGTTCATACAGGACGAGAACCACCCAACAGATATATACATTTCGGCGAAAAGAGATCGGGATGTGTGTGATCGAGAATATGAGAGAGATGAGAAAGTTCTTTCGTTGGTTCATAATAGATCGAGAGTGGGAAAACGAATGCGAAAGTTTTGAGAATGGGTGAATGGACAATGAGAAAAGATGAAGAAGAAGCATCAAACATGTCATTATTATGTTGAATGTTAAGTTATTTTGGAGAATAATGTCTGAATTTGAGAAAAAAAGCAGGATCGTGATTGCCCGCTCATCAGCAACATTCTGTTCATCGCAGAGCCTTTCTGAAAAGTTTAAACAAAAAATCGGATTGAAAAGAGAGAGAATCTGTGATCGTTGACAAAAATGTTTCAAAAACGAGAAAAAGTGCCGATGACCAACCTCGATCCCGGGACCGAGGGTTGAAAGTCCCGCGTTCTAACTCCCTAATCCACACATGTTCAAAAATTTATCCACCTTCAATCCCCTTGTCCTTGAGATTCTTCCCCTGTGGCCCGAGATTTTCCCCTGTGATTGAGATTTTCCCCTGTGATTGAGATTCTCCCCTGTGATCGAGATCTTCCCCTGTGATCGAGTTTTTCCCCTGAGCTCGAGTTTTTCCCCTGAAAATTGAGGTACCCCTCTGTGAACAAGTCGTCGAATGGATTTTGGGTCTTGATTTGTGTTATCTGCGACTCGGAGTGGGCGACAATGATGTTCAACAGCTCGAAGTCGGTACCAATCTCGTCCTCGTCCACACCAAACCCAAATCCTCCCTGAACCTGCTTTTGCTTGTCAGTGCACGTCGAGAAGCATTGCTGACGAGTTGTTTCGCAGATTTGGACGCAGTCTCGACGTTCTAGTTTCGGTGAGCGAGCAAGCTGGGCAGCGCACATCCTCATTCTCAATCGCTTGCCTGTGGTGAAATCTTCGATGCTGGCTGACGACGCACCGTGTGAGCCGCAATCGAGAATGCTGTCCAATACTTCGTCCTCGCACTGCCTCAGAGACTCTTCGTCTTGTTCGGTGTGTGAACGGAGATTGGTTGGGAAGGAGAGAGGATACAATGTGGCGTCTTGTAATCTGGAGGAGAAGACGAGACTGATTTCGGAGAGTGTGATGAGGACGGAAAGATAAAGCTTGGCTGGAGACGGCTGGTTGGGATTGGTTGGTTGAATCGGTGTGTTTCAAGAGTTCTTTGTCGGAACACGGGTGGCTGAGGCAGAATTTGGTGTTCCCTTTCGTTTGAGTGTTTATTTCTCCTCCTTTTCGAGAGCAGATAGCTCGTCTTTCACTGCAGACAGAATAGACTCTTCCTCCTTCCTCAAATTGTTGAAGCGAGCCTTCATTCGTTTCTTGTCATCCCTTGCTTTCTGTTTGAGTTCTTTGGCTTTTGCTTCGGTAATGCAGATCGGCATATTGTACAGACGGCATTTGGACATGCAGTTTGAGTCGTCAGGCTCGTTTTCGGACATTTCTTCGTCTTCAGTCTGAGGATCCTCGTCATTCCCCTAGCGAGAGTGAAGAGGGTGATTGACTGGAACGGATTGGATTTTGGGACGCTTTTGGGATTTTTCTTTCACATCGCCACACTTTCGAGTGCAGAAAGAGTCCAGTGACACCTGATACGTCATGAACGTGTTGTTGCACGTTCCGAGGCACGTTTTCAGCGACGCTTCCGTTTCTCGCACCATATTTACAAAGTGAGCATCAATTGGGGATGAGTGTGTCGTGTTTGATGTTGTGTTGTTCTTTCTCGTTGCGTTTGTTGCGTTCTGGACAGCGGCAGAGATGAACAACACATTCAGATCATGATTCCAGCCTTCCCATGGCAAATATGTTCAATAATGTTCATCTACTCAGTCACAAACGAACATCCTTTTCAAATACCGTCACGTTTGGCAGGAAAGGGACGTTTTCTTCTCGAATGGCAATCCCCTTTTGATTGCTAAGATTTCAAGTGGTTGCGTGAAGCAGATTTGTTTATCGCCATCGAAAGTGGAATGAAGGAGCAGAAATGACTGGTGACCATTAGTTTTATCTTTGTATGACCCATGTGAGGAAATAGAGGACGATCAGAGTTTTGAATGGTTGCGAAAGACTTAAATGAGAAAGAATCGACGCTGTTGAGTAGATGAACAATGAAACCAAAATAATAGATGATTTTTGTACGATATTTGGATGGAAAGAATGACACAGTCAATGAAAGAACGAAAACAATGATGATCGGTTCTCAGACCTGATCCAACACGGTGTTCATCATATTCGACTTTCAGGGAGCAATCGGATCTGGTAATAAATGCTTCTGCCCATCCTTTGAGATGACAAGGACAATCTTATCGGGTTCACGATGATTCGGATGACAATCATTGGAAGAGCATGTTTCTGTTGAATGTCAGCATGAATACAGGTTTAAACTGACACGAAAAGACACTCGAATCCAAGTGACAGATGACTGAGGGGTTAAAACTGACATAACGTCACAGTACAGACGTCATTGTGCTTGATGGAATAATCATGAAGAATACGATTCGAAAGTGGCTGAAGTGGTGGCAATTCTGAGATTGAAGATTGTATTGATGGATATGATTGCCTGCCTGTTGTTTTGGTTCGAGTATTTCGAAGTCTGGTGGAGGATCTTCAACGACGAACAGGATGCTGAATGAAGAGAAGAGAGAAGTTGGAATGCCGAAAGGAATGAAAATACACACTTTTCAAGACTGTGTGATGTGATGGCGCGGTTATTGTAGATTTGTCACTTCCAGGGAGATCACAACGGAGAGATGTGATTGATCATGGAGTGAGTGGATTAAATCTAATATTGTATACCTAGAAGAGAACAAGACACATGTGTGATGATGAAAAAGAGTGCGAGAAAACAAACGAGAGTGTTAGTCATGATTGAGCTGTTTGAAAGTAAATTGTGGGTTCGATCTAGCCAGGCACGTGGATACGAAATTACAGAGATTTTCCCAGTCAGAGGTGTAATGAGTAGATTTATTATGTCGATTAAGCAAATAAAAAAGGGGTGTTGAGTCTCGAAAAATGCACCCCATATCACCAGTGAGATTCATTTCAACGAGAGAATCTGTCAGTGATCGCTCCAAATCATCAGGAACAGCTAGGTACGAATCGAGATTGAGAGTCGACAATGCGAACTGATAGAAGCGAGCTCCAATAGTTGTAGTCGGTTGTTCTGGATAATACCTGTTTTGCAAAGTCACTTGGATGTTCTTCTGCATTGGATTGTGGAAGCAAGTGACTTAATTGTCGTAATGACGAAAGAGGAGCATAATATCCTTTGCATTCACCACTACCATTTGCTGAGTACCATCAATTCCTGTTGCTGTTGGTGTCTTCTGAAATGGATAGAATGATATCTTCTCTGCTGGAATTGTTCCTGGACGATTCTGATACATCTGCTTCAGATTCTCTTTTGCAATATTTTTCATATTGTATCCAGCACTCATGCAATACACATCATCAATCCGATAGTTTGTGATGTTTAATGAGATGTACTGATCGACAAATTCAGGTTCTGTTGTCACGACATTGGCTGTTGAACATACAATATCTTTTGTTACTGTTGGTTGGAGAAATGATTGACCAATTTGAACGAAGTTCTTTGTGCATGAGGTGACAAGATTGGTTAAGAAATATGGACGATGTTGAAGACAATTGAGAATTGATGCCTTAATAGTTGGTGCTGCTGCTGTTCCAGTTACGAGTGATGATAGTGTATCTTTCAAAGTGAGTTCAGGATTTACAGAACAACAAACAAATGCATCTTCATTCATGTAAACACTCAATTTCAAATCACCAAAGAGACATTTTGGATAGTCAGTTATCCCTGAGAATATCAGAAGATCTTCAAGATTAATCGACACACGAATTGGTACATCAATAGTGTCTTGAAACACTCCTGTTCCAGACGTCGTTGTGAAGTCTGATAATGGAATATAAACACCAGCAACAGATTCATCATGATTCCAAGCATTTTTCCAAGGTGTATGTGAGTGTTTTCGATTCTCCAATTGACTCTTTGGTTTGATCATATTGTAGATTTGAGATTCCATCGATACATCATTGTTTGTTGTACTTATGATTCTCTGATTGTTGTGAAGAACAGCAAGGTCACGAAAGATTGATGCAGAATGCTTGAGTCCAACGAAGATGAAGATTCTCTCATTCATGTACGATCCAACCTTACCAGCTGTTGTTTGCCAATTATTGAGTTGTAATGTTGCTGTCATTGTGAATGTTATGAAGGAATCATCAATTTGGCAAATATCTTGATTACCAGTTAGTGGAATGATTATCTCTTGTCCCGTATAGAATCGTGCATTCTCTGATGGTTTCAATTCTTGAATGGAAGTACTGTGTGCTCCATCATTCAGAAGATAATTAATGTGATGCTCAGACTGAAGTTGTTGTTGTATTTGACCCATGTCATCTCGTGTGTATTCTATCCTTCCAGTGGTATTTCCAGTCAGTGATGATGCTCCAGTTCTTTTGTTTGTCAGATGTGTTAAATGTGAGTTCATTTTAACAACAATAAAAAAATACATTTATGCTTTAACTCTAGTTACTTTTTCTTTTTTGGTTTCTTCGCTTTTGGTTTCAGCTTTTCTTCGAGTTTCAGTATTTCTCCTCTGAGTTTATTCGCAACTGCAGTGTTTCCTTCATTCATTGCTTGCTCATATTGTGCCATCTTTTCTGCGTGGATTTGCTGATCCGATTTCACATCTGGAATCATCTCCACTCCTGTCCGTGCAATCTTAGAAATCACTGGTCCAACAAAGGGGATGAGATTCAGAAATGGAGCTCCAACTCTGAGTATGATTTTACCAACTGCTGCTAATTTGGATAACCAACCTGGTGCCATTTTAGGAAAATAAAAAGATTCGAATACTAGTGAATGTTTATCCTTTGATTTGAATTTTGGAATTTGACGTGATTGGCATGTCATCATTAGAGTATCGTCCATTTCGAGGTGGTTCGTACTCAATCATCTGTGGTTTTTGTTGACGATTGATCGCCTTATTTTGCTGATAAACGTCCATCATTCCACCTAATCCATTAAGTATTCCTCCAGCTGTTTGCCCGAATTTACTGTTCGTTTGTGAGAGCAATCCACCACCGACTTGAAGTAATGTTGGAGCTAGAGGTTTGATGAATTGAAAGAATTGCTTGCCGATATTTTTGAGTTTGTTGAAACTTCCTGGTGCCATTTATAGAAAAATAAAAAATACAATTCATCATTAATTTATCTCGGAATTGCTTTCGTCAGAGAAATGCCATAATTGAGAATAGTGTTGTATGCTTCGTTATAGGCAATACTCATATCTTTTCCACCAACAAGGATCTTGAAAATGGTTCTAAACACTGGGAGTTTATTCAGACATAAGCACTTATCAGATAAATCATCCAGTTCAATCACCACATCGTTGATCCCAGTGAGAGTCGCAATCAGAGCACATAAATCACTTTGGTTCGTGATCAGTTTCTTTGATGGTTCAATGAGATTATTCAAGAGTTTCTTTTCACATGCGAATGCATTCTTGTAGACGAGCAGGAGCTGATCTTTGAATGCTGAAATATTGGAGGTGTATTCTCGGAGTGGAATGGAACGACTCTGAATTGGTGCTGATGGATATGTCTCCAGTGGTGGATCGTAAGCTCCACGTTCATTAGTGACCACAGGCTCAGAGCATACTCTTTCCATCCCCATCTTCGATCCTCTATTATCTACACCAGCTTTGCTCCTATCCTCGATGATGACATTGTTGGTGATTGATGTTGGTACTGAAGAAGAACTTGTGTGTTTCGTAAATTGACAACTTAGAATTGGCTGCATCACTTTCTATAAAAATAAAAAATATATATTAATGTTTTTAAATTCACTTTTCTGCTCGATCTATTTCTCCCATTCCAGAACTGTCCAACTGAGCAAATCGATAATATCCAGGCATTTCAGTTTGGTACTGATCGATATCATCATCTGTTCTTGTTGCATAGGCTTAGCGTGTCAGCTCATTGCAAAGTGTCGATATGTCATCTGAATAGCGATTGAAGTATTCTTTTAAGAAAGTTGAGTCTTGAGTGATCATTTGGAGAAACACTGGATGAATCTGTTCCTTGAAGGCTTTCTTTTGTTTCAAACTGGGATTGTAGTCCTGTACATGATCCTGAAGCCATCTGTCCCACATTTTTGATGCTACTGTCGATTGAATCGAATTGAACACCATATTGTCTAATACATGTTTCTCAAGATTTGCGGGGTTTCCTTGACTTGCACGAGTTATTCCCAATACACTTGTCATGAAGTCGCCAACAACTTTCTTCATTATTGCATATGGTTGTTGAGATCGTTTAGTCTTCATCTCTGCATAACTGATGTCTCGATAATTGGTTGGCAAATCGTATGTTCCATTCTTGAGGAAATTCCTATGCACTGCTTTTATTTTCCTTCCATTCTCTTGATTGAATGATGTGTATGGTTTCTGTCTTCGCATGTCTGGTGTTGGATTCATTGCGTAGTATGTCTCTTTGACTGGTCTACTGTTGTATGGAGTTAGCATGGCACCATTGACTGCAATCAAATCTCCAGTATCATTCTCGTAGACCATCACATCAGGAACTTGTCCATATTGTTCTATTTTCGCAGTCCAATTTCGTCCAGTTCTCTTGATGTATTCTAACGCTGATGGAAGACTGCACAGAACATCATTGCGTCTGGTTTGAATATCATCGTCGGCATAGATTCGTTTCAATGCTGCTTGAGTCTCGGGTCCGTATCTCATTTTTGGTTTCTTCGCTTGTGCTTTTCTTTGTGGTTGAACGTACACTATCTTTTGTGACATTGTGTGTTTTCATACAAAATAAAAAAACCAAAAGTATATTTTAATTAGAGTTCAATCACAAATGAAGAAATCTCCATTACCAACAATGTCAACATTGTTCCGGAGGGCAGAGCCCTCTTCGCTTACAGCATACGTGAATGCAAAATTAAGTGAAGCATCAAATAGGAATGTTTCTCATGAAGTGCAATCACAAATACATCCAGACTTGAATTTCTATCGCAACAGTATTAATGTTCTCGTTGGAAACAGAGGAAGTGGAAAGACATTCAATGCTCTTCGAGAGGTTGCCAAGCTCCAAAATGTCCAAGTCAGAAATGAATTATTCCATCTCTTTGTCTTCGTCACTGATAAGAACATTGATCCAACATTCGACAAGTTCAAACCAATATTGAACGTTCCATATGTGAAAGTCAAATACGATGATGCACTTCCTTTTCTGTTGGAACTCTCCGAATCGAAAGCTGCTTATGAAGAAATTATTGACAATCAGTGGCAAGATAGAATCACTGATGAATGCAGAGATGAATTGTTCGACTCACTGTACATCGATGATTTCTCAGTCAAGAATCTCCAAACGATTATCCTTCTTGATGACTGTCGTAGAATACTTGGTGAACGGAGAACATCCAAAAATAGAATGACAATGATGGACTTATTATTGGAGAATCGACAACCGAAATTCACATTCTTTCTGACGATGCATGAACTGTTCAGTTTGTCAGCAGACATGAAGTCAAACATTGATTCGATGTGGATCTTTGGAGGATTCAACAAAGAACGAATCAGTCGAGTCTATCCTCAGTTGAACTCACCAATTGATATTCAACAATTCTGGAATGTCTATCAACGAAAACAAAAGTGTGAAGCAATTATACTTCGATACAACACAGATGGAGTTGCATTGAATGAGATCAACAAAGATGGACTAATCAGAAGGGTCCGTTAATTCTTGGATAAGGTTACCAATCGTCTCATCAAGACTTCGAAGCCTCATGCTGAGAGTATCTGTCAACGTTCGAATTGATTCTTCAATGTCTGATAATCTTTGATCAATCGATAGTGAATTAGGAGAAGTGGAAGCATCAACATATCGTTTCCTCAGTGCAATCTCACCTCTTATTGTTGTTATTCGATATCCATCAATTTGGATCATCCTATTCAATTTCTGTGTAGTGTACTCATTCAGTTCTTTTCTATTCTTCTCCAAGTATCTCTGAAAGTCGTGGATGTTTGTGAACTCTTTCTGCTCAGGATCAAACGGTTCTAAAATCTTTAGTGGTTTTCCAAAAGTTTCTAAATCGTTTCGTGCCATTTTAAATGGAATAAAAATATTTGAAACATTATTGAAAACGAACAAAGTTCTCAGATCGAAGATCGCACTACGCTAGATTAAATTCAGCAATGAACTCTGGAGTTAAGTCGTCAATTGAGTCTGCATGGAACTTTGTGTGCTGAATTGGAACGTAGACAACTTTTGACAAACAAGAGAGTCTATTCAGTAGAGTAGCTACCACATTCCCGTGTTTGTATTCGATGAATTTCCCCACGAATTGAAACTGTCTACGCTTCTTCTGAAACTGGGCAACAGTCTTGTCCAAATCAAGGTGAATCAACAGTATATTTCCTGGTTTGTATTTCCATAGCATTTGTGTTGTCTGTTGTCTTTGGATGTTCTTCAATTGTTCTTCACAACTGGAGATATACAGAGCTTCAATCTCTCTATTGTTTTGTGCTTGCTGTGGAGTGAACTTGTTCCAGTACGCTCGATGCGGAGTCATGTTGGACTATTCCACCATCTGATTCATCATCGAATGATTTGCCATTTGTGTTGCATTGTCTTGAAATCCATCTCTGATTGTTCTGAACACTCGATCGACTATTCTGTTGTGATTTGTGAATGGTGAGCTTGTGAAATATGTACTGACCTTCTGATGCTTGAAAAACGCTGATGCTTCAATACTAGTCCATGCAGCTTCTCCATCACCACGAATGTTGTTGACATGAACTCCACGATGATTAATCAGATCATTGATTGCAGTCTTGACTTTGCTCCATGATTTATCCAGAACAGGAATGACAATTAAGTATTTAGTGTTGATGTTAATTGCGAAGAGGTAAATCCGAAGAACTGTTTTCGACGTTGGTGATTGAATGAAAACGAGATCAATTTCCCATGATCCAAACTTGGGAGAAAAGTATGGTCGATCACAATTCTGTGGAACCTTTCTGTCAGATGTCTTCTGTGGATCACCAGTAATTGCTTTGGACATAAACTGCATTTTTGATCGAAATGGATACACAATTTTCTCTGTTGTTTTTGTTACCATTGGTGGATCAATTCTCATTCTGTCACTTCCTTTTTCCCTCTGGATTTTTCTCGGATGTGCAACACTCCATCTATGATCAAATTCCTCATACCAATCCTGAAATGATCTTCCTCCGAATGGGATTTGTTTTGTGTGTGTCAGAATGAAGTTAAGATCATCGTTCGCAATAGTTCTGTTAATTGAGGCTCGAACAAATGTATCTCTGTTCATTTTATTTGCATCCAGAATGTGTGAGGTAATAAAGTGTTCCATATGTTTAAGATTATTCATTCTTGAGTTCTCAGCTTTGATCTGTTCATCTTCTGAATCATTTCTCTGTTGATGATCAAGCAATCCTTTCATTTGTTCCAACTTACTGAGTACTTGTTGTGTCGTAGGTTCGTACTGTCTGATCTCCAATGGATGTCGAACACTTTGAGTTGGTTGTGGTGACTTAGGAATAATGAGAACTTCATCTTCGAACCTCATCACCTTTCTTGGACGTTCATACTCTTCACCAATCGATTTCAGGTTTCTCTTCTGTCCAATAATGATTGGAGATTCAGGTGATTCTATAACTATTGGCCTTTGCACTGGAATTGGTATTGGTCTTGCCTCTGCAGGGCTTCGAACTCTTGGTGAGAGAATTGGTGTCACTTGTTGATTGTACTTTCGATGATATTCTTTATCCATCTTGTATGCTTTTTCACATCTCCAATCACTAAAACGTTTTCCCAAGAATTCAATCAGAAACTGTGAGACTACTTTTGTTCCATCTGAAATCGTTAATTTCGGAGAGAGACCTCCATTGAACCAATCCTCGAAGTATGTTTCATCATTTCCATCAAATGGTCCATTAGAATCAGCGCCATGATAGACAGGTAAAACGTTAGTTAAAGTCCATTTCTTTTCGACTATTTTGTTTTTAGAATGCTGTGTGCACCGAAGAAACCTATTCACTAAAGAATTAATCTGTCGTGTGTTCATTTATTCAAAAATAAAGTTTGTGTTTATTCAATTATATAATCAGTTGCTTTCAATCCATGAATGAATGGAGGACATGATTCATTTTCAAGTACGATTGCCTTCAGATGAATTCCACTGAGACTGAGTTTTTGCTGTTGTATTTTGGCTATCTCAAATCCATTACTGTCACCTTCGCTATTGGTTCTTCTTGTTTGAAAGTTCAGTGTTGTAGTCACTGTTTTCTCTCCATTCAGACACTTCACATAATCGTCGCTTGTGAGATTGGTTTTCTTCAGAGACACTCCTTTGATTTTACATTTCTCATCGAGAGAGTAACACTTGGGTGCAAGACAGATCATCTGTTCACCTTCTTTTTCAATTGCTAGTCCCAACAACTTCTTCTCATCATCAACTCCTTTTTCAGGATTGGGAAACCATTCATATTTGTGAGTATCATAGAATGCCTTGTCAGCAATCACGTGTTCAAATTGTTGATGAATTCCTGCATTCGGATCACCTGAGATTGCCCAATATGCAGAGTCAGTATCCCCCTCACAGAAGTGAATCTTGTTCATGTCTAGGCATTTGTACATGAAATTGTAGATGAAATTCAGATACCAGAACTTGGCATTGTCGAGTGTGAACACTGCTTCTTGCAGACATGTCTTGCATGATGCTTTCTCTCGGTCTTCAATCACAATGTAGTTGTCCTCATTGATCTCTCTTGTCGCTACAAATCCTTTCATCATTTGTTTCAAATATGTTCTCTTCTCATTGCAGATTGTGATTGAGTTGTACTTCTCAGTGTTCATTCCATCATATCCGTAACTATCATTCAAGTTGGTCTTACAGAACTGTTCTTTTCCTTTGTTTCCAACCTTCATTGCTTCTATTCTGTCATTCATGAATGAAGTCACGAATGGTTCAAATCCAGCGTGTCTCGAGAACACCGTCACACTCTTAATATTGGGGTGCATTTTTCGAGACTCAACACCCCTTTTTTATTTGCTTAATCGACATAATAAATCTACTCATTACACCTCTGACTGGGAAAATCTCTGTAATTTCGTATCCACGTGCCTGGCTAGATCGAACCCACAATTTACTTTCAAACAGCTCAATCATGACTAACACTCTCGTTTGTTTTCTCGCACTCTTTTTCATCATCACACATGTGTCTTGTTCTCTTCTAGGTATACAATATTAGATTTAATCCACTCACTCCATGATCAATCACATCTCTCCGTTGTGATCTCCCTGGAAGTGACAAATCTACAATAACCGCGCCATCACATCACACAGTCTTGAAAAGTGTGTATTTTCATTCCTTTCGGCATTCCAACTTCTCTCTTCTCTTCATTCAGCATCCTGTTCGTCGTTGAAGATCCTCCACCAGACTTCGAAATACTCGAACCAAAACAACAGGCAGGCAATCATATCCATCAATACAATCTTCAATCTCAGAATTGCCACCACTTCAGCCACTTTCGAATCGTATTCTTCATGATTATTCCATCAAGCACAATGACGTCTGTACTGTGACGTTATGTCAGTTTTAACCCCTCAGTCATCTGTCACTTGGATTCGAGTGTCTTTTCGTGTCAGTTTAAACCTGTATTCATGCTGACATTCAACAGAAACATGCTCTTCCAATGATTGTCATCCGAATCATCGTGAACCCGATAAGATTGTCCTTGTCATCTCAAAGGATGGGCAGAAGCATTTATTACCAGATCCGATTGCTCCCTGAAAGTCGAATATGATGAACACCGTGTTGGATCAGGTCTGAGAACCGATCATCATTGTTTTCGTTCTTTCATTGACTGTGTCATTCTTTCCATCCAAATATCGTACAAAAATCATCTATTATTTTGGTTTCATTGTTCATCTACTCAACAGCGTCGATTCTTTCTCATTTAAGTCTTTCGCAACCATTCAAAACTCTGATCGTCCTCTATTTCCTCACATGGGTCATACAAAAGATAAAACTAATGGTCACCAGTCATTTCTGCTCCTTCATTCCACTTTCGATGGCGATAAACAAATCTGCTTCACGCAACCACTTGAAATCTTAGCAATCAAAAGGGGATTGCCATTCGAGAAGAAAACGTCCCTTTCCTGCCAAACGTGACGGTATTTGAAAAGGATGTTCGTTTGTGACTGAGTAGATGAACATTATTGAACATATTTGCCATGGGAAGGCTGGAATCATGATCTGAATGTGTTGTTCATCTCTGCCGCTGTCCAGAACGCAACAAACGCAACGAGAAAGAACAACACAACATCAAACACGACACACTCATCCCCAATTGATGCTCACTTTGTAAATATGGTGCGAGAAACGGAAGCGTCGCTGAAAACGTGCCTCGGAACGTGCAACAACACGTTCATGACGTATCAGGTGTCACTGGACTCTTTCTGCACTCGAAAGTGTGGCGATGTGAAAGAAAAATCCCAAAAGCGTCCCAAAATCCAATCCGTTCCAGTCAATCACCCTCTTCACTCTCGCTAGGGGAATGACGAGGATCCTCAGACTGAAGACGAAGAAATGTCCGAAAACGAGCCTGACGACTCAAACTGCATGTCCAAATGCCGTCTGTACAATATGCCGATCTGCATTACCGAAGCAAAAGCCAAAGAACTCAAACAGAAAGCAAGGGATGACAAGAAACGAATGAAGGCTCGCTTCAACAATTTGAGGAAGGAGGAAGAGTCTATTCTGTCTGCAGTGAAAGACGAGCTATCTGCTCTCGAAAAGGAGGAGAAATAAACACTCAAACGAAAGGGAACACCAAATTCTGCCTCAGCCACCCGTGTTCCGACAAAGAACTCTTGAAACACACCGATTCAACCAACCAATCCCAACCAGCCGTCTCCAGCCAAGCTTTATCTTTCCGTCCTCATCACACTCTCCGAAATCAGTCTCGTCTTCTCCTCCAGATTACAAGACGCCACATTGTATCCTCTCTCCTTCCCAACCAATCTCCGTTCACACACCGAACAAGACGAAGAGTCTCTGAGGCAGTGCGAGGACGAAGTATTGGACAGCATTCTCGATTGCGGCTCACACGGTGCGTCGTCAGCCAGCATCGAAGATTTCACCGCAGGCAAGCGATTGAGAATGAGGATGTGCGCTGCCCAGCTTGCTCGCTCACCGAAACTAGAACGTCGAGACTGCGTCCAAATCTGCGAAACAACTCGTCAGCAATGCTTCTCGACGTGCACTGACAAGCAAAAGCAGGTTCAGGGAGGATTTGGGTTTGGTGTGGACGAGGACGAGATTGGTACCGACTTCGAGCTGTTGAACATCATTGTCGCCCACTCCGAGTCGCAGATAACACAAATCAAGACCCAAAATCCATTCGACGACTTGTTCACAGAGGATCAGTCGAACCACCCAGTGACGAAGGTACATCGTGAGGGGAGATGAGGGTGTCGCGAAGGGGTCGTCGAGAATGGATAACCTCGAGGATTGTGAGAGAGCTGCTGCGAACGATTTTTGGAAAGATGCGAAGCGAGAAAAGTGAACGGAGGGAATAGGAAGCGGATGCGATCAGCAGATGGAACAGTACAAGAAGAACAGAGATCACCCCTCAACAATGGGACAGCCTGAAGACCCCAAATCGACACAACATGCCACGCATGGATCGGATGATCAGGAAAAGTTGAAGGAAAAACCGGATATGTTCAAGGAGAAGAAAGAGAAGGAAGGGAAGAAGGAAGAGGAGGAGAGATCGGAGAGAAGGAAGGGATTTGAACCAAACAAGAACGATCCACCAACACCAACGAATGAAAAGAAAGAGAAAGACACGGAAAGATATGAAGCAGTGAAGAAAGAGAAAAGGGAGGAGAAAAAGGAAGAAGTCACACCTGACGTGGAAGCAGAAGAAAGCTGAGGAGGAGAGCCTGAAGCAACAAGAATAGTGGAAACGAGATGCTGACATGGAAGCTGCTCCGCGAGCCAAACAAAACGAACAGAAAGAAGCCGAACAGAAAAAGCGGGAAGCAGAATCAGAAATGAGAGCGGAAGCAGAAAAGAAGAAACAAGAAGCAGAATCGAAGAAACATGAAGAAGAAGCGAAGAAAACTGAAGAGGAATGGATGTGTAGCTGACACGTCGTGTATGATTCTGTTCTCGAAGGGCCAGGGGAGGATTGAATGGAAGCTTCTGCTCAACGGCGTACATCCTCTGCTCTGCTCTCTTTTTGGATTTCATTCGATCCACAGTCTCTTGAACAACTTCGTTCGACAGATACTTAACTACTAGACTTAACACAAGATTATCAACTGAACCTCACACAAGCTGAACTTGCAGCTTGGAACATCTCTCACTAAGCCACGGACTTCGCCAATTGGTGTCGTTTCGACGACAGATCTCTCACTGAACTAGAATATGCAACGAACAGCGAAGAGGAGGAAACCACAAAGATGCAAGAGGAACGAGGAAGAGCGAACAACGAGGATGAGCGAACGACGAGGCTGAGCGAACGACGAGGATGAGCGAACGACGAGGCTGAGCGAACGACGAGGATGAGCGAACGACGAGGCTGAGCGAACGACGAGGATGAGCGAACGACGAGGCTGAGCGAACGACGAGGATGAGCGAACGACGAGGCTGAGCGAACGACGAGGATATGCGAACGACGAGGCTGAGCGAACGACGAGGCTGAGCGAACGACGAGGCTGAGCGAACGACGAGGATGAGCGAACGACGAGGCTGGGCGAACGACGAGGATATGCGAACGACGAGGCTGAGCGAACGACGAGTATGAGCGAACAACGAGGAGGAACCAGCAACAAGGAAGAGCGAACGATGAGGATGTGTGGATAACAAGAAGGAAGGTCGATATCCGCTATTTCCCGAATTCAATATGTTCTTCTTGACTTAACACTCGCCAACGGTGCCAAACTCACTCTTACTTAGATTCGTTAAACTTTTCATGTTTTTTTCGATTGTTTATGTCTGCATCGTTCTTATTATTTGTGATCAGTTCCTATTTTCGAAAAACATGTGATCCACCCTAAATATAAAACAACAGAAACTCACCAACATGAACCATTGAAAAACTAAACTTTTCCCGCCTCTCACTGTTTGATTAATGTGAAATAATCTGATTTGTGTTAAAAAAAGGGGGTGTTGAGTCTCGAAAAAAAACGCCCATATCGTCTACAATGAAGTGGCAATAGTCGATGAGGAACCACAGATAGTATGTCGAAAAGAACATATACTGATCGTGTGTGCTCAAGAGTTGTGTCAGCTTTCTTTGTTTGTCATCAGTCTTCAATCCATGTTTCTTCATCAACGAATAAGTCTTCTCTCCAATGTTCTCTTCAGTCGTATTGACAACAATATTTCTGAAGATTGGTGGGAAATTAATGAACTCATTTATGTACTTTTCATCAATATGACCCCTCAATTCAGCAACGAACAATGTCTTCTGATTCTTGTTCTCGATGATCTCCCGACATTCTTTTTCTCCTGTTGCTGTGTACAAACATCTTCCTGGCATGTACATTCTGTGTTTGGTGTATGGATTGTTCTTGTTCTTGATTGATGAGAAAGCACTTGGATACAGGGAATTAAAGTCAACACCGCAGACATGAGTCATTTTGTGTTCAGTGTCTTTTGAGATAACTCTTCCGTCTTCATACGTGAAGTGATTGATTGGTGTCACGTCTTTGATGTTCTGTCGATGTTGAACATTCGATAATCCACCAGTCACTGCGGCTCTCAGTTTGTGATATGTCTGTTCGTGTGTTAGAGTCATTGGCAATGATTTCCAGATGCAGTACTTCTTCAATTGAATTCTCAATCGTGTGAGATGTTCATCTTGGTCTGACTTGTAGGTGTTGCAGTAGTCACAGCAGATCTTTACGTTCTCTTTTGAATGTCCTTTTGAATTGTCGATTCTGTCCAGTGTTGGTCGAACTGCTTGTGAGAAGTGACTCTTGCAGATGTAGCACACCCTCTTGCACTGTTGAACGAACCACTCATAGTCAGATTCAGTTACGTTTTTGGTAGTATTGCGATGAGCTTTCTGGTCTTGATAAATGTACGATGCAACCTTGTACTTCCAGTATTGTTTCGTGATTTTTATTTCTCCAGATTGATCCACTCCATTGAAATCATCATCAATATCGAAGTCCTTGTAGGCACACGCGTATTTGATTGCAGAAGCATTTGCTGACAGTGAGAGATTGTGCAACATGTCCACTTTGTATTGGAAGTTTAGATCGATCAGATTATCCAGTGGTGCAATCATGCATTCGACGTCTCGAATGTTGTAGAACTTTAGGTATTCCCATCGATTCTTAAATCCTTGTCTGTTCCAATCATCAAGGTAAAGTTGGTAATCAGTGTCGGACATTTCACTGTTGTTCAGACTGGAGTTGAATTCATATTTGGAGAATGGTTCTTGTTTGCTCAGCACTGCGTCGTAGTCTGATGAATCAAAAGATTCGGAAGCAAAGAATGATTTCTGAAGTGTGGTGTTTCCTCCAAAAGCCTTCACTGCATTGTCCAAAGTCATTGGTCCTGTGTATGACATCATGTCAATGAATCGAAGAACTTGTTGTGTTTTCTCATGTCTGATCAATACTTGTTTGTACTTCGTCGTCGATCCAAGGAAGCTCACCACTTTCCAATCCTTGTCAACGAGATCACGGAAGATGAGATTGATGTCGAATCTGGAACTGTTGAATCCAATGACACTGACTTCATTCTGTGAGGGAATTTCTGGATCGTCATATGTGACGTTTAGGATGATGATCAGGATTGAATCAAAAACTGGTTGACAACAAAGTGCAAACTACTATCAATCTCATACTGAGTTTAATTGTTGCATTGGAGCCCGTTTTGGCGAATGAGAGCGAAATTGTAGGTTTTATGGATTGATCGATGATCTCTTCGAAATATCAGCAATCATTGTGAATTGAACACGAAATGATTCATGAATGGTTGTTCTCACTCTATTTTTCCCTTTTGGGTTCCAGATTAGGTGGAAGGTACAACACTTTCAACAGTCTTCATTCCTCCATCCCTCTTCTCTTATTCTATCCCTCATTGACAATTTTTGTCTCATATTTCGATTCATCTTTGTTCAAATATTGTTCATTCCTAGAATTTCAGGGGAAAGTCAACTGATTCGGACCAGGATGACGATGTGGCGAGTGAGTGGAAATCAAGGAAAACGGAAAGAAGATACACAGAAACAATGGGAGAGACAGGAAATATTTTAAAACGAGGAAGAATGATGGTAAAATGAATACCAAATACCACAGTTTTCGGAAGAAAACCACATGGGTCTGATGAGGATCAGAGACAGGGAGAGGTAGACAACGCTAGAAAGACAAGAACAAGATTAGTTTGACAGATGAAAAGAGATTTCTCAATATTTTACGGAAGAAGAGAAAAAAAGAAGATGGGAGGCGGCAGCGGAGGAGGGAGAGCGGTGGAAGATGAGAACAGAGGAGAGAGAACGGTGGAAGACGACAACGGAGGAGGGAGAGCGGAGGAAGACGACAACGGATGAGAGAGAGCGGAACAAGTCGAGATCATTGAGGATTGTGAACTTATATGTGGAAAAATTTTTGAAAACTTGGGACAGCAAGCCCCCGTACCACTAATAAAAAACTTTTGTCTGGTGGATAATTAGTTGTGAATGAGCATCATTCGGTGGTTGATGACTTGATTTGGTGCCTCTAGAGGAAATACCACACTTTTTTTCTCTGTTCATTTTCTCACTCTCTAGTCAATATATTAAGCGATCAGTGGATTTATTCTGAATAAAAAGGAACAATATGTTGAAAGTTTCTAATAGAACTCAGTTTTGTAACCTAGATCTAATTTTCACCTCTTTTTTTGATGTATGATCTATACGAAATAAAACACAGATTTATGTAGTCAGAGTCCTCCTCATTCACAAAGTTCTCAAAAAAATCGAGATACTTCCTTTTTAGGAGCTGGGGTACGCTCCCAAGTTTTCAAAAATTTTTCCACATATGGAACAGTCGCCTGGAGTGACTTCAGAAATGTTTGATCGCGGTGGAGAACGGAGGGAAGAGGATGAACACGATGGAGAACTGAGGGAGGAGGATAATCGCGATGGAGAACTGAGGGAGGAAGATGATCACGATGGAGAACTGAGGGAGGAGGATGATCGCGATGGAGAACTGAGGGAGGAAGATGATCACGATGGAGAACTGAGGGAGGAGGATGATCGCGATGGAGAACTGAGGGAGGAGGATAATCGCGATGGAGAACTGAGGGAGGAAGATGATCGCGATGGAGAACGGAGGGAAGAGGATGATCACGATGGAGAACGGAGGGAAGAGGATGATCACGATGGAGAACTGAGGGAGGAGGATGATCGCGATGGAGAACTGAGGGAGGAAGATGATCACGATGGAGAACTGAGGGAGGAGGACGATCGCGATGGAGAACCAAACGAAGTCGTGTCGACTGGTTCCTAATGAACAAATCGATCTGTCGCGTTCAATCGAGGATGAATGTGATTCACATGACGAACTAGCTGCAATTTCTCGATCGTATGGATGAGGTCATTGTGGTGGAGACTGGTCAGATTGGATGGGCAGAGCTTCTACGACGAGCTAAAAGGGCGGGCATCAACTTCGAAAAGTTCAGCATCAAAAGCGAAGACAAGAAGAACGGCAAACAGGCGAAGAAGAAGCAGATCGAAGTGAAGGAGGAGAAGACTGGCGAGGAGTTCGCAAAGCAGATCATGACCGAGGAGGAGCAGGAGACGGGTCCGTTCCACGTGTGAGGCGGCCGAAGAGGGGAGAACTTGACAGAGACAGTGTGGGGTACAAAGTCGAGGAGGGAGACTCTGACGACTGAAGAGAATCAGACAGCACGCAAGTTCGGAACAAGGATGAGCTGATCGGCTCTGAACACAACACGATTCTGCTTTCTCTCTACACTGATGTTCATTGAAATCATCCATGCCGACGATGGGGAGAGCAAACACGCTCATGCAGACGATTTGGAGATCTTACCCGTCAATGCCTCTCTCATTTTGTCATCAACTCTCCCGTTCAATTTAACCTGCAAGGTGAGGTTCGCAATTTCATTTCACCCTTTTCATGACTCAATCCTTTTTGTTTGCATTCAAATATCATCCCTTCTCACATAAGATCCAAAATGATCACGATAAATAGGATGAAGAACAGAGTGAGATCAAAGGGATGGATTGAAAGGGAGACTGGGGCCTGAAGTGAATGACAAAGATTAGAGATGGAGAGAATGAATATGGAAGTCCTCTGAATCCGCATATCTCTGCACAAAACGCTGTCTGCTGAACATGTTGAATGGAAATGCGAGGAGGGCAGGAGATGGGCATAAGGATGCGTAAAGTGGAAGAATATTTGTCAGATTTTGATATTAGTGACAGGCTGGGCGAGAGGAGAGTGGAAAGAAGACAGAGAAGAAAGAAAGAGCTAGATTTGGTTTGAAAGGAAAATAAGCGCGATGAAGACGGGAAGAAGAACAAAAACAGAAAGATGATGAAAAGCAAACCATTTGTGAGAAAGCGGAGGAGGTTGAACGACGAAAGTGGGAGAAGGATGTCGGATTCGACTGCGATCTGATTGATGCGATCCAATGAGCAGATGCTGATAAACAGAGAGACTTGGAAAAGAATATAGTCATGAAACATGAATGGAAGAAGAGATAATCGGTGAAAAGAAGACGAGATATGACATTACGAAAGAAGAAATTGGATTAAAGAGAAAAGCGAGAATATGAAATATCTATTCAACAAATTTGTCTAGAAAGTGAAATACAGTTCCGTGTGGGTGACTAATGAGTGTGTACCGATTTTAAACGAAATCTGTTGGACCGTTTTGGAGGAAAGTGGAACAAAGTTGGAACTCCACAAGACTTGATCCTGAGTTTGGAACCATCAAAAAGAGAACCAAGATGGGAAAAATAGGGAATCAAACCTCAAGAATTGATTTTTGGCGATCTAGACGCAGAACATGTTGGTTTGCTCGCATGGAGATGTCGATTCAAGGTGAGGCTTGTCATTCGAACCGACATCGTTGTCGACCACTGACAATACCGCGAGATACAGGTCAAAAACATGAAAGAAATAAAGATTCCGACTTTTGAGAAGGATATGATGGATGGATTGTATCTGAAGAACGACACACAAACATTTGCATAAAAATGAAGGACTACAACAATATCATACTGATTCCTTCAGCAGCAAGATTCGACGTAATTCAACGAAGTTGTTTTTCAGTTCTCATCCATTCTCTTCAAATGGTTGGGAAAGTAACTCCTGAAAGCGCAAGAGCAAATCAGTACAATTGGGACGTCTGGCGAGACATCGTGGGAAGTTCCAGACTGACAACATGTTCAAGAATGGAAAGATGCATACAAAAGCACATCGTATTTGGTGGTTTTCTTTTTTGAACAATAATCCCCATAAATTTGTCTTTTTGTCTGTGATCTCAAATGTCATATATTTGAACAAAATCATTCCCTGTGACATGAAGAAAGTATCAAGAGTTGCTCCTATCACATTCATCAATTTTGAAGTCATCATCCTAAACGTCACATATTGATTGTTCTCTCGAACTGTTTCTGCATATTTGAAGAGTTCTCTGATCCACTGCTTCACAAAGTCTTTTCCATTACGAAGATCAAAGTAGATTGACTTCACTCCTGATTTTGTTTTGATTGCTGATGCAACAGAGAGAGGCTTCAGATGAGAAATCAGTTGAGTGTTGTCATCAGAGAACAAGTTGTCAAGAATGAGATCTTCCATCGTTTCGAAATCGTAAGTGATGTAGTATTGTGTTGGTTTGAATTCGTCTTGTCTCTTGTGTGCCATCAGAAACTCAAATGTTCTATTGTTCAGAATGTGTGGAACATAAGGTCTTGGTGTTTTGTCAGGAGTGATCTTCTTCACATGTTTTCCATCAAGTTCTTTGCACTCTTTGAGATGCTTCTCGTAGTATGTCTTGAAGTGAGAATCCTTGACTTGGAATCCTCTTGACTGACAATAAGGACAGAGTTTGTATCCAGTGATTTTCTCAGGATCAACAATGAACATCACATGAACCAGTGTGGCTGTAAGTGGAATCATCAGAAGTGGTAGAACTCTTGCATCATCATTCTCGTGAATAGATATGTCATTAACCCGGTCCGTGTCACCAACCCGGAACCTGGGGTCCAAATAAACCATATTGGTCCAACTAAGAAAAAAATAAAATTTGAGAATTCAATTCCGCGGGGAATCGGAGAAAACCTCAAACTACGGTAAACAGCAGGAATGCACACATTTTTCAAACTTTTTCAGCTCAAATCTCCACAACCAGATATCCGTTTTACACCAAATAAAAAGCATTTTTATCGTGAATATATCGAAAAAAGACTCACAAAAAAAAGAAAAATTTTTTTCCTAAGAAATTTTTGGGCCAGAAAAACAGGGTTGTTTCACATCTTCCCAAATACCCACCATTTTTTCTTCAATTTTTTTTAATATTTTAGTTTCACCAAAAAAACGTTTCTGTGAAAAATTTCATGAAAATCGGTTCACTGGTTGTTGAGATATACTCGTACACATTTTGAAAAGTGGCCAAAATGAGGTATTTTAAGGATTTCTCGAATTCCCCAAATAGGAAATTTCTCAAATTTTATTTTTTTCTTAGTTGGACCAATATGGTTTATTTGGACCCCAGGTTCCGGGTTGGTGACACGGACCGGGTTAATGACATATCTATAATGTACGATTGACTGAGGAAGCGACGTTTCTTGTCTTCGTCGTATTCGTAGATGTGCACTGTGATGTTGTGTCTACTCATTTCTTTCTCCAAATCACAAGCGATATCAAATCCAGGATAGTTGCGCAAGTGTTCAGTAAGTTGATGTGGTTTCAGGTGAGTCAGATTCATTGATTCTGCGAACAATCTTTTTGCTTCAACATTTCTCATATTGATTGATATCTTTTTCCCAGGAACCTCAGGAAGTGTGAGGAACGATAACGATTGAAAGAAACAAATGTTGAACTCAGAATCGATGTACCGAACGTTTCTCGTTTTGATGTGTTCAGTGAGAATTGCATTCGCTTTTCCTGCAACTGGAAATCGATAGACTGCAACCAGTATGGAGTGGAATGCAATGTACATTGTTTTCGTGTCCATTAGTGTTCTCTCCTGAGATTCTTTGATCAGATTGATCGCATATTTTGAATACTCGTTGATATCTCCTGAACTTCGAATCACAGTTGGGAAACTCTTTGATGTGTTCTCCAATTCTGGTCTGAAATCTTTGTATGTTGTCTCATCTTTGTCCTTTCTTTCTATGATCTTACCAAAGTCAATACTGATCTTGAATGGATGATCCTTCTCTTTGTCGAACACTGCTTTGATGAAGGTAGTGATTTCTTCAACATTCTTCAGATGATTGTGGAAGTACAACTGATATGGTTTTCCATTATCTTCAACCTTCTCGACCTCATTCTTTTTGAACTTCCTTCGTGCATTCATCAGACAAGAATTGAATGCTGCTTTGTCTCGTGGTTCAGCAAGTAAAATGCATTCTTCAAATCCATCGAATGTCTGAACTTCTCTTTTTTCCATCTGTTCATTTTTCTTTTGAATGATCAACAGATTCTTCATCCAATGATCCATCAGCTTCTCTTCAATTGATTTCAGTTTCCATGTCATTCTGAACACTTGCTTTTTTAGTTCATCTTTGTTCACTCTTGGATTTGATTTCATGTTCTCAACAATCATTCGGTAAGCGAGTCGATCTTCTGATGCCATCTGCTGTCGAAGTTTAACTTGTTCAAGAAAATCTGGAATGAGATTGAGATCGAGATTCTTTATTGGATGTGGAAACTCGAGATTTGTGTGTTGTAGCATAGTCAGGAGAAATGATCTGTGATGTTGATAATTTTTACTGTCAGGATTGTATGTTCGACCATCAATAAATTGAAATTGTGTATTCGGAAAGAGATCTCGAATTTCTTGAATTCTTTCTTTGATTGGTTTTAGCAGTGTCATTTGGGGTGCATTTTTCGAGACTCAACACCCCTTTTTTATTTGCTTAATCGACATAATAAATCTACTCATTACACCTCTGACTGGGAAAATCTCTGTAATTTCGTATCCACGTGCCTGGCTAGATCGAACCCACAATTTACTTTCAAACAGCTCAATCATGACTAACACTCTCGTTTGTTTTCTCGCACTCTTTTTCATCATCACACATGTGTCTTGTTCTCTTCTAGGTATACAATATTAGATTTAATCCACTCACTCCATGATCAATCACATCTCTCCGTTGTGATCTCCCTGGAAGTGACAAATCTACAATAACCGCGCCATCACATCACACAGTCTTGAAAAGTGTGTATTTTCATTCCTTTCGGCATTCCAACTTCTCTCTTCTCTTCATTCAGCATCCTGTTCGTCGTTGAAGATCCTCCACCAGACTTCGAAATACTCGAACCAAAACAACAGGCAGGCAATCATATCCATCAATACAATCTTCAATCTCAGAATTGCCACCACTTCAGCCACTTTCGAATCGTATTCTTCATGATTATTCCATCAAGCACAATGACGTCTGTACTGTGACGTTATGTCAGTTTTAACCCCTCAGTCATCTGTCACTTGGATTCGAGTGTCTTTTCGTGTCAGTTTAAACCTGTATTCATGCTGACATTCAACAGAAACATGCTCTTCCAATGATTGTCATCCGAATCATCGTGAACCCGATAAGATTGTCCTTGTCATCTCAAAGGATGGGCAGAAGCATTTATTACCAGATCCGATTGCTCCCTGAAAGTCGAATATGATGAACACCGTGTTGGATCAGGTCTGAGAACCGATCATCATTGTTTTCGTTCTTTCATTGACTGTGTCATTCTTTCCATCCAAATATCGTACAAAAATCATCTATTATTTTGGTTTCATTGTTCATCTACTCAACAGCGTCGATTCTTTCTCATTTAAGTCTTTCGCAACCATTCAAAACTCTGATCGTCCTCTATTTCCTCACATGGGTCATACAAAAGATAAAACTAATGGTCACCAGTCATTTCTGCTCCTTCATTCCACTTTCGATGGCGATAAACAAATCTGCTTCACGCAACCACTTGAAATCTTAGCAATCAAAAGGGGATTGCCATTCGAGAAGAAAACGTCCCTTTCCTGCCAAACGTGACGGTATTTGAAAAGGATGTTCGTTTGTGACTGAGTAGATGAACATTATTGAACATATTTGCCATGGGAAGGCTGGAATCATGATCTGAATGTGTTGTTCATCTCTGCCGCTGTCCAGAACGCAACAAACGCAACGAGAAAGAACAACACAACATCAAACACGACACACTCATCCCCAATTGATGCTCACTTTGTAAATATGGTGCGAGAAACGGAAGCGTCGCTGAAAACGTGCCTCGGAACGTGCAACAACACGTTCATGACGTATCAGGTGTCACTGGACTCTTTCTGCACTCGAAAGTGTGGCGATGTGAAAGAAAAATCCCAAAAGCGTCCCAAAATCCAATCCGTTCCAGTCAATCACCCTCTTCACTCTCGCTAGGGGAATGACGAGGATCCTCAGACTGAAGACGAAGAAATGTCCGAAAACGAGCCTGACGACTCAAACTGCATGTCCAAATGCCGTCTGTACAATATGCCGATCTGCATTACCGAAGCAAAAGCCAAAGAACTCAAACAGAAAGCAAGGGATGACAAGAAACGAATGAAGGCTCGCTTCAACAATTTGAGGAAGGAGGAAGAGTCTATTCTGTCTGCAGTGAAAGACGAGCTATCTGCTCTCGAAAAGGAGGAGAAATAAACACTCAAACGAAAGGGAACACCAAATTCTGCCTCAGCCACCCGTGTTCCGACAAAGAACTCTTGAAACACACCGATTCAACCAACCAATCCCAACCAGCCGTCTCCAGCCAAGCTTTATCTTTCCGTCCTCATCACACTCTCCGAAATCAGTCTCGTCTTCTCCTCCAGATTACAAGACGCCACATTGTATCCTCTCTCCTTCCCAACCAATCTCCGTTCACACACCGAACAAGACGAAGAGTCTCTGAGGCAGTGCGAGGACGAAGTATTGGACAGCATTCTCGATTGCGGCTCACACGGTGCGTCGTCAGCCAGCATCGAAGATTTCACCGCAGGCAAGCGATTGAGAATGAGGATGTGCGCTGCCCAGCTTGCTCGCTCACCGAAACTAGAACGTCGAGACTGCGTCCAAATCTGCGAAACAACTCGTCAGCAATGCTTCTCGACGTGCACTGACAAGCAAAAGCAGGTTCAGGGAGGATTTGGGTTTGGTGTGGACGAGGACGAGATTGGTACCGACTTCGAGCTGTTGAACATCATTGTCGCCCACTCCGAGTCGCAGATAACACAAATCAAGACCCAAAATCCATTCGACGACTTGTTCACAGAGGATCAGTCGAACCACCCAGTGACGAAGGTACATCGTGAGGGGAGATGAGGGTGTCGCGAAGGGGTCGTCGAGAATGGATAACCTCGAGGATTGTGAGAGAGCTGCTGCGAACGATTTTTGGAAAGATGCGAAGCGAGAAAAGTGAACGGAGGGAATAGGAAGCGGATGCGATCAGCAGATGGAACAGTACAAGAAGAACAGAGATCACCCCTCAACAATGGGACAGCCTGAAGACCCCAAATCGACACAACATGCCACGCATGGATCGGATGATCAGGAAAAGTTGAAGGAAAAACCGGATATGTTCAAGGAGAAGAAAGAGAAGGAAGGGAAGAAGGAAGAGGAGGAGAGATCGGAGAGAAGGAAGGGATTTGAACCAAACAAGAACGATCCACCAACACCAACGAATGAAAAGAAAGAGAAAGACACGGAAAGATATGAAGCAGTGAAGAAAGAGAAAAGGGAGGAGAAAAAGGAAGAAGTCACACCTGACGTGAAGCAGAAGAAAGCTGAGGAGGAGAGCCTGAAGCAACAAGAATAGTGGAAACGAGATGCTGACATGGAAGCTGCTCCGCGAGCCAAACAAAACGAACAGAAAGAAGCCGAACAGAAAAAGCGGGAAGCAGAATCAGAAATGAGAGCGGAAGCAGAAAAGAAGAAACAAGAAGCAGAATCGAAGAAACATGAAGAAGAAGCGAAGAAAACTGAAGAGGAATGGATGTGTAGCTGACACGTCGTGTATGATTCTGTTCTCGAAGGGCCAGGGGAGGATTGAATGGAAGCTTCTGCTCAACGGCGTACATCCTCTGCTCTGCTCTCTTTTGGATTTCATTCGATCCACAGTCTCTTGAACAACTTCGTTCGACAGATACTTAACTACTAGACTTAACACAAGATTATCAACTGAACCTCACACAAGCTGAACTTGCAGCTTGGAACATCTCTCACTAAGCCACGGACTTCGCCAATTGGTGTCGTTTCGACGACAGATCTCTCACTGAACTAGAATATGCAACGAACAGCGAAGAGGAGGAAACCACAAAGATGCAAGAGGAACGAGGAAGAGCGAACAACGAGGATGAGCGAACGACGAGGCTGAGCGAACGACGAGGATGAGCGAACGACGAGGCTGAGCGAACGACGAGGATGAGCGAACGACGAGGCTGAGCGAACGACGAGGATGAGCGAACGACGAGGCTGAGCGAACGACGAGGATGAGCGAACGACGAGGCTGAGCGAACGACGAGGATATGCGAACGACGAGGCTGAGCGAACGACGAGGCTGAGCGAACGACGAGGCTGAGCGAACGACGAGGATGAGCGAACGACGAGGCTGGGCGAACGACGAGGATATGCGAACGACGAGGCTGAGCGAACGACGAGTATGAGCGAACAACGAGGAGGAACCAGCAACAAGGAAGAGCGAACGATGAGGATGTGTGGATAACAAGAAGGAAGGTCGATATCCGCTATTTCCCGAATTCAATATGTTCTTCTTGACTTAACACTCGCCAACGGTGCCAAACTCACTCTTACTTAGATTCGTTAAACTTTTCATGTTTTTTTCGATTGTTTATGTCTGCATCGTTCTTATTATTTGTGATCAGTTCCTATTTTCGAAAAACATGTGATCCACCCTAAATATAAAACAACAGAAACTCACCAACATGAACCATTGAAAAACTAAACTTTTCCCGCCTCTCACTGTTTGATTAATGTGAAATAATCTGATTTGTGTTAAAAAAAGGGGGTGTTGAGTCTCGAAAAAAAACGCCCACACTAATTCTCGTTTACTGAGTTTTCCGGACTTTTACAGAGATCCACCATTCAACGGCTCACTTCATATCTCGGTATTTTTCCGGAAAATCCAACATTTCACATACTTTTTTGAATCATTTTTGTTGTTTTTAAGAGAGAAAAGTCCAAACACAGACCTAATTTTCACTATTGACGCCAAATTTCACACCGTTTTCACGATCGTCATTTCATCGATCAGTTTCATACTTGCTCACTTCATTCATGCTTGTTTCGCTTTCTTTTACTCTGTTTTTGTGAAAAAGTTGATGAAAACTCGACTAAAATGATGTGCTAGTGAAGTGAGAACGGCCCACAAAATGGAAGTGATGTGAGCAAAATGAAGAGGAATGGTGAAGAGATCAGATGTGAAATGGGGAGCAAAAGTGATGAAATGAATGGGACTACAGTCGGTTTTGAAGTGACAAAAACGGTCAAAAGTTGAGAAGTGAAAACATGAAAAAGTGACTTTATGGGAGAACTATCCGACAAAATCTCCTCAAAATTTGAGCACACCTCACTCAGACCGTGAGAAAGAAGGATTTGCAGTGAAAATCGGATCAAAAAATCTATAGTGTCAAAATGTTGGTGCAAGTGTGTCGTCACAAGTGTGATCGAAAAACCGACCCTCCAGAGCGAACTATAGGTGATGTACAACCAGAATTCTCAAAAAAGCGTCGCTTGAGTGTAATTGTGAAGTGGTTGACGTGAAAATCAATGAGAAATGAAAATTGACAAAAAATTGTGAAAACGATCGTGTGTCGAGGATCGTCAGAACCGAATGACGCGAATACCTGTCCACTATCGTTTTGACACCTACGGAGACCATCAGAGGGTAAAAAGTGACGTGTAGGAGAAGAGCGAGACGTCACTTTCTCCTCCTTAAAAATTTTGTCATTTTCAAAATATGTTGTGGGGTCGGATCAAACTTTTTTTTCAAAAGTGCTTTTTTCCTAAAATTTCACCTATCAACATCAATTTTGTAATTTTAGAACGTGTTTGAACACAATTTGAGACATAAAGATGTCCATAGTGGCGAAATCCGAACATCGACTTTTTCGTCACTTTCTTGACCTAAGTTCGGTACGTAACTCCACGAACTCTCAACCGATTTTGATCAAACCTCTTTTGATCGATGACCTACAGTGTCCCCGAGATTTTAGAATTTTTTGTGGAATTGTTCGAAATGGTTATCACATTGGTTTCACTTGATTTGTGGTAAAAAAGAGAAAAACACCAAAAAAGTGCCAACATTTTTTCGAATGTTGCCAAAATTTGCTTCAAAATTGACACTTTTCACGAGGTCAAAATATTGGACATATTTTTAGAATTTAGGCCAAATATTGATGTCATCAAAATGTCATAAATTCCTTTTAATACAAGATTCAAAATTGGTCAATCGGACTTGACTTTTAGTTTTGATTTCAATGACAATTTCAGATTGGTTCCCATTTCGCTTCTATAACTACTCCTGCTGTTTTTTTGGTATCCACACACTGAAATCGAAGAAAGAGAAAGAAACGATCTCAATCGAACATACTGGATCGCTCACAGTTACGTCGGGTCATTCACTCATCCTCTCCAACCTCGGTTTCATCCTCACATTTGGACAAGAAACTGTATCTGCTCTGAAAACAGCGGATGATTCCTCTCTCATCGAAGTGTCTGGTTCGCTCGTCATCACATCGTCTGTCCTCACAAGAATCATCTCGTCCACTGACAGTCTCATCCGAATTGAGGTGTCAGGATCTCACTCTCTCTCCTTTGAATTAAAATCCCTCATCCCATGTTCGACGCCAGCAGCTCCTCTCATCTCCTTCGCTCTCTCCACCGGGGTTGACTAAAAACAATCCACCGATCTATCTAAAAACAATCCAATTCGATCAAACCCATCGAACTGTTTCTATTTTGATAAAAACATTCAAAGATAGTTTTCATTTCACATTTTCATTCTATTCACTGACTGATTTACAAAATGTGAAAAAATGAGGGGAAAGCGCTGGCTACTCGACATACACAACTGTTGCATTACGTTAGTGGACATTCTTGGATGTTGTCACTTTCTTCTTCACTGTCTCCTTGTTCTTCTCATCCGACTCTTTCTTCTCTTCCGCTGCTGGTTCATTTGCTCCTTTCGCTTCTCCACTTGGTTGGTTTGACGTGACAATCTTCGCCGCAGTCTTCCGCTTCGACAACGCTGCTTTCGCCCTCCCTTCAATCGGCACGACATGCTCCACTTTCACAACTCCCTTCGGCTCTCCCACATTCTCCGTAATCGGCGTCAATTTGGAGACAGTTCTCGCCTCTTGGGCCTCCCGTTGTTTCTTCTCCAACAGAAGCTTCTATAAAACCAGAACTTGGTTTTGTGTGTTCGCGTTGATGAATGCAATGATATTCTCTGCTTGATAGCCTCATTTTGTGAGTTCGCTCTCACATACCGAGTCGATCGTAACGTCTCCTTTTTCCCCTCCTTCGGGAATAAAAAAAATCGATAATAGATTGATCAACGACGTTGTCGATATACCAGGGATGTTGATTGATTTGGGCGGGGGTGTAATTCTGGGGAATGACGGGAGAAAGTGAACGAAGAATGAACGTGCAATGAGGGGATTGGAGGGAGATTGGGGGAAATGCGTGTAAAAAATTGAGAGAAAGGAAGTTTTTCTTCTCCAGAAGACATTAAAAATTCAATTCACACCTTTGTTGGATCAAACTCTCGATTCTTAGTAATGATCTTCCGACATTCAGCTGCCAGGGTTGACGGATGACAGTGTCGAGCGTGGAGGATCGTTTGAAAAAGCGCTTGTGTGTTCTGGTCCTCGAAGGGGATGAACCCGCACACGAGAGCGAACATTATTTCAACACAGCTCCAGATGTCTGAACAGTGGACATCGTATATCTGAAGAGAGTGAGGAGGAGGAGAGACGAGGGGAGAGACAATATGATTCACAAAAACACGGATGAGAAGGAAAGAATCGTCCCAAAAGAAGAACTATGTAATTCCACAAATGAACGCGGCAGGACCAATTCCACACCTTCGCTTCGATCATTTCCGACGCCACAAATCACTGTGAACGGGAGACGAGGATGGAGGGGGAAAGATGAGGAGAGAGATGATTGATGGATGATGGATGATATGACGGGAATGAAGATGAGAAAAAGACCGAAAGAAGAAGAAAAGCGAGGTGGAAGAATGAGAATGTGTGTAACTGTTCTTCGTATCCACAAACCTGGAAAAACAATCAATTGAGCAGGAATAAAACCACGATTCGCGGAGAAAAAAAAGCAGTGATTCACCGTTTTGGTCGAAATTGACTTGCGACTTTCTTCCGCTTCAACTGAAATTTTCAACAAACCTGAGCTTTCTCAAACGTTTCACAGTTCGATGGGTTTGATCGAAATGGATTGTTTTTAGATAGATCGGTGGATTGATTATAGTCAACCCCCTTCCGCTTTGGGCAAGACTGCACTTGACGGGCCGCAAAACTCTAAGTCGCAAAAAAAGAAAGGACGCAGTGGGTATTGAACCCGCGTCCTGTCGTTTCACACGCGGGGCAACTACCGATTGTGCCACGCACGCGTCCGATTGTATATGTTCGTTTGCATAGTTTATTCACACTTCACCCGATCTTTCTTTTCCGTCACTTTTTCAGAATGTCTGGTCGTCTTCACAGCCCCCCGCTCAAGAGCAGGGGGGGCTGTGAAGACTATTAGTGAATTATCAAAAGAAACAAGGAAAAGACGATCTTTGTGAAGTGTAAATACAAAAAGGTACCTCTTTCGGTCAAAAAGTTGGATCAACCCATTGTTTTACAAGATCGGGGGTTTCCGGGGCTTAATCATACCCCGTGCCCTCTCACGAAAAATTTCAAATATGTCTGGATTTTTATCTTAAACACACTTTTGATGAAATTTTGTGATTTTGAGGGCGAAAAAAAGCTGTTCATTATGGCTCGATCCAGCCCATTATTTGTTTCAACACTTCACAAAGATCCTTTTTTCTATGTTACTTTTGAGAATTCACTAATAGTCTTCACAGCCCCCCCTGCTCAAGAGCAGGGGGGGCTGTGAAGACTATCCTACATTGTGAAAAAGTGTCTGGAAAAAGGATCGGGTGAAGTGTAGATAAATCCATATCTCCAAAACCCGGTCTCAAATCGAAAAATAAATACTAATACATCGTGAAATGATATTAAACAAAGCTCCTCTTAAAATATTGGAGGGGGGCACGGGGTAGGATCATGCCGTTTCCGGCCCGTCAAGTGCAGTTATACCCCGCTTTGTATTCTCGTCGATCACGTACATGAACGCACTCTTGAATCGAATTCCCCCACCTGACTTCTCTCGCTTCCTAAACATCTGTCTGCATATTTTTGAAAACCCACAAAACACTATGGTCGGTTTCACTTTTTTATTTTTCTCTGAATTGTTTAACATCCTGAAAGCATGAATGAAATGCAGTTTATTGTGTGATAGAGGTTCGATCGCGATGAGAAATGAGGTTTCATCTATACTGGCCTGACCGGGGGTGACCGGTCACCTTTTACCAAAAAGTACTGACGGTCAGTGACCGAGAGTTTTTAAAATATGGGTCAGATCAAAAATGTGTCAACAATTCACGCTTGGTCAATGGCTAACCCACTTTGAAGTAAGAACGTTTAACGATACTCTCATGACAAAAGTGAAGTGTGTTGGCACAAAGAAGTCAAAGATCAAAAGAGAAAGAACAGCATTGAGGTCAAATGGCTGATCGAACCAAACAGAAGCCATCTCTTCCACGCTCACCTCGTTCAATTCGCACAAATCAGCTGGTTGAGCCGCTTCGGTCTCTCCGTCGTCGATTTCAGCGATTGTTCTTTTCTGTTTTCGGTCGGTGAAAGAAAACGACACGAAGTGTGACACATTCTTCGATTTGCTTTCGAGTTTGTGCTGTTCTTGTTTGATTCAGTTTGATTTCGTGCTTCCTCTCTTCTTCTCTCCTTCTCCTTCCTCAATCCCTCTTCCGCTCAGTTTCAGCTTCATCCTCCCATCCTGCCATGTTGCGACGGCGTCGGTTTTGGGTGTGCGAGGAGTGTGCGGCGTGAAGGGCGAGGACAGCGACCAGCTCTGCCACGACACAGCTGCTGATGGCTCCCAAAGTGGTCGGGTGGCTGTGTCTTTCGTATTTTCAAATAATCGTTGTTCATCGCAATCTAACGCGCCTGTTTCCACAATTCTGCCCGTCCGGCCTTTCTGACGATCCGCTCCATCCCAAAATTGCGCTTTGCCGAATCCTTGTTCCAAAGTCAGTCCAAAACGCCTGACTATCTTTCGCTTTCTCAGCTCGTCTGGATATTGCCTCTTGTCACTCTTTTTCCTTCTTTCTGGCAACCATCTGTGCGTAACGAAGTCTTTTTGCTCCACTTCGCCAATTCTGATCAATTTACTCTCAATGATGGAGTCGATGTGAAGATCGTCAAATGTCGTGCTTTGGGTGGATGGATGACGATGAAGAGTGGATTGGGCACTCGGACAACACCGGACGGCAGAAGGCCAAGATCTGACAGAGAAATGAGAGAAAATGAAGGAATGGATTCGGATTGATCAAACACGTTGAGAGGCATACACAAGGTTCTTTCGGAGTGGTTCTGACAATCAGAGCACCCTCGTCACGTTCAGGCACATAATTTTCCGGGTCATCAATCAAGAGACTTCGCACATCACCAATTTTGGGAGGAAATGTGGATGCTTTGAGTTGCACAGGTTTTGGCATATAGTCGGTCCCCTGTTCCAGTAAAACCTCGCTAGCCATTCGAGGCAATCCATAAGTCGCGTTTGGATCAGCCAGGATGAACGGAGCCTCAGCTGATATCGGTTTGGAGACATGGGTGGGATCACACTTTCGATACAGTCGAGGAGAGACAGATCGAACTCGATGAGTCGCTGTGGAGGACGGTGAAAGGACGTTGGCCACGAATGTCTGGTCAGCCCAAATGGTGCACAACACATCCGAAGATTTCGCGGTTTCGATTCAGACAATCGGCCAAGCTCGATTGGCTGATGATCAGAAGCATCGGAAAGGGGACGATGAAAGAGCGGATGAGGGGGAGTATCCGATTGAGGGACACGGAAGGGTTGCGATTTGAGAGTGGACAGGGCTGGACGACGATCACTTGAGAGCTCATCACTCCCCCGACCTGTTCAAAGTGTTTGAGAGATCGTCGACAATGGTGTGCACTTTTCGCACTCGTTCTTCATTTCGTGGAGTTGCGTCGAGAGGATATCTCCGGTTTCCAGCATCACAGAACGAATGTTTTGAGAGTCGACATAACTCAAGATGTCGTGCATTGACTTGAAATAGTTGGGATATCCCTCAAGCTCAGGCTGAGTAATAAAAGGAGAACGTGAAAGAATGCTGACAGATGCACACATTTTTCAGAACAGCTTGGCGGTTCAAATTGTAGTCGGGAATCGGGATAGTGAGCTGCACAAGATCGATGGAGTCGACACGATTTGTGAGAGAAGGTCTGAATAGATGGGGGAATACTGTCGAATGGAGGTAAGAAAGATGATCAACGAAAGGACACCTTTGTTGGAAAGCGTGAGATGGAGCCGATGGGAAGATCGTATTCGTTTTTCCAAGTATGATTGAAAAGTCTTCTCATTCCACCTGTATTGGCTGTAAAGACAGAACAAAATAGTTTTCGGCCAGTTTTCAGCATTCTGAGTCGATCTGACCCTTTAAAGAAAACAGAGGTGACACTGACCGAGCCGAAAGGCTCGGTCAGGCCAGTATATACTATTTCAGGATCAGTCACATACTCTTTCGGTTCCATTCGACTGTCCGTGTTCAATTGCAAGATCTTGCTTCGAGCTTTCGATCAACCCGACATTCAACTTGATTCCTCTGACTTGTGTCTCTTGAGAGTCATGAAACGAACCGGAAGAATGCCAGATTCCTTTGACCTCTATTGTGTGTTCCCTTATGTATATATCATTCATCTTTGATTGAAAATCTCAACTCAGACTTTGATTCGAATTGTCTCTGGGAGATGAAATTTGAAGAAAAAGAAAATGTGCTTCTGTATTCAAATCGAGCTGGATTGACAGATTCTGTGCATAAACCTCAAATGTTGGAGATATTAAATGAGAACGAGACCAATGTGACAAAGATTGAACTTATTGCGCCAGTCAAGAATAGGCTTTGGTCTAAAGGAACTAAATGGAAGATGGGGAACTTTGTATCGTTGAATTATGTTTTGAAGGTGTTTTGGACCACTAATTCAACCGTTTTCTCAACAGTTTGCCAAGGTTTCTCTCATCGTTGTTCAGGATGTCATCAAGATCTACAGTCAGTTATTGGAAGTTTTCAGATATTGTTCAACTGAATCTCTGATCTTTCCACCAACTAGCCACAATTTGTTTGTAAATCGGGAAGGAACTCTGAGATGTCTGTGTGTGACTGGTGAGACGACCTCAAATGCGAAATTATTGATCTCAATCGTGCAAGCCCTATGTGGGGCGCAATACTTACACGTAGACTTTCTTGATAGATCAGACATTGCGAAAGGAATGAATGGCCATCTTCCTGAAACGATGAAGGCATTTCTGGAAGATCTATCAAGCTCTGAACTTCCTCAGCCACCAAAACCCCAGCAGACAGAGTCAGATCCTCTGTCGTCGTTCCATCTTGATATTCTTCCTCTCGATATTCTTTCATCGCTGGAGATCCTCCATCATCTTGCGCTTCAAATTATGCGTCCCAAATCAACTTTATCGCATCAAATTATCCTCAAAACTCTTGAAAACTTGGAGGGGACGTTGGATTTCGGAACATTCTCAGGAAAGAGCAAGATTATTTTCCTGACTGGAACCACCTTCCTTTTTGACGCGGCCAATATTCTACATGCACTGACACCGCAACTATTAGCATCTCCGAATGGAAAAGATGTGTTGCGTGTATCATTATATGCTGCGACATTGTTCAGTAATATTGCGATGAAGACCACAAAGGAACTTTCGTTCGACATCAAGTCATCGGTCGTTTTCATCGGGTCTGTTGCGACACTTCTGATGGCAGTGCCCATTGCATCAATGCCGATTGAACCGTTACAATTCCTTGCCTCAACATATGTTGTCGACCTCGTATATCCTAGTTTTCCGATGATCCTACCCGTCGACTATTCAAGGTGGGAACTCAGCCTTGTATCGAAGAGTACGAATCCAGCAATCATCTATTGTGCACTGAGAGAGGTGAATTTTCGGGTTTACTCGCTTGCCTTCCGAGACTACTCGGCGCTAAGTTCGTGCTTTGCGTACGTCGAAGAATTCATCTCAACTGAACAACTTGTTGAGATGTTGAACAAACCGATGGAGGAGACTCATGATGGATGGGTATCGAAGATGAAATTGGAGATTGCAATACTGTTGTCTTTCTGTATTCATTTTCGTCCGCACAGGGAAGGACATGTATCGTCTCGGGGGAGGGATCAACATTATGGAAATCGACTGTTTCAAAACAATCGTCAAGTCAATCGTGTCTTTCCGAAACGTCGAATTGTCTGCGGATATCGAAAAATTGCACAACCCACACACCGTCCCACTGACCACACACGTCGAGCCGACATTCTCCTCCCTTTTTGAAGCCCTGACTGCGATGGACAACTCGCTGGCGATCAGCGACGAAGCAATCTCCCACATCGCCCAAAACAAAGAAATCACTGCGCTGATAATGGGCATCGTGCGAGAATCTGTGTCAACACCAGAAGTATCAGCGGAGGCCGGCCTTTCGATGAGCATTCTGTCGCAACTGTTCAGCTTCGAGCCACTGGCCGAGGCGTTCCTTCTAGACAGTGGGTTCCATTCTCTGCTGTGTGACTTCACGTTGGCACACCCAAACTGGAAGGCAGAGATCTTAGCACACAACTTTGTGAAGATGGACACGCTGTTCAGATGGGAGTTGGCGTGGGTGGGAGGGAAGGAAGAAGGAAATGAGATTGTGGGTCTGACGAGACGGTTGCTGAGGGCGCTGGTCGCAGGTGGGAAAGCAACTTGTGGACTGTCGTTGTTCTCGATCGAGTATCTCAAGAGTCTACACGCGCTTCTGCGAGCGATTCGGCGAAGTGTGGTTTCGGAGGGAAAGACGATCTCGGAAGGGAAGAACGAGGCGATGGAAGTTGTGAGAGAGCAGACTGAAATGATGTTGAAGACGAAGAAAGTTGAACATTCCCCCTCTCCACCAGCACTAAACAGACAGACTGGGACTTCGACGTGAGTGGTCTCTCGTTCTTTTTCACTTCATCGAATTCTGTCCCGAGTGGAGCTCAGATCTTCATGTCTCCTCCTTCTCGAACTCATTGATCTCTGTGAGACAGTCAGGATCTCCCTCCATCAACTCCTACTCTTTCACTTCCTTCTCGTCGTCATCGTCGGCATCGATCCTCACAGCGACCATCGCTGCCCGGCAATCTGTGACCATCGCTGACAGAACATTCTCAAACTGCAACACGAAGGGATCATCTCGATCTGGAAATCCATTCACAGCATGCTCGTCGCCCTCGGCCGTTGCCAACCACATCTTCATCGCTCACTCTTCTCTCTCGAAAGATGTGATCGAAGCCTCTCTACGCTTCACGTGGGATCAGACCTCACGAACTTCGAAGGATTTGATGGGAAAAGAAGGAGACCATCCGAATCCGATTCCACTCGCTCTCTTCATCCTCATTCTTCCACGAAAGGGACGGAGACACGGTGGGTGGATGAGACTGTGTGGTTGATTTGAGTTGAAGTTGGTGATTCGCAGGATGATGGAGATGAGGAAAACGATATGTATGAACAAATGAGAAAGCACAGAAGAAAGAAGAAGTGAAAAGATGAAAAGGACAAGCGAGAGCAGAGCGGAGAGAAAGAATGGATGAAGAGACAGACGACACAGACAGCGACAGGGAAGGGAAAGTGGAGACCATGACATGCTTACACTTTCACATCTTTTTCGATATTTTTGATTGATGTTTGTTCTGTTTCAGGTAATTGACTCAGAAACAAAGGGAATCGTAGAAAAGAGAACATTTTTGCCACAGCTTTCAAGAAGAGAAAGAAAATTTAACATTGAAAAAGTGACAGTTCAGATCTCAGGGAATTCAACTTCGATTTTACCAGAAATGGGCACGATCACAAAAAAAAGCAGTCGGTCGGTCGAAGAGCAGTAATTTCAAAGCGGATTGACAGAGGATGAGGCGAAGATGACACAAGCAAGGGTAGCACGGCTCAGCACAACATCTGGGGCAATGAAGAAACATGATGTGGCCAAAAATTTTAGAAAACTTGCTCCCATCCCCCTGACCGCAATATCGTTCAATATTTGTTAATTTGACAGAATTCTGGGATAAAACGAGAATAGGTACGAAAATGAGTGTAAAGTGAAGTGACTCCTACTCTTCAAGAGTTGAGCAAGTGACTTGAAGATTTTGTGTCATGCTTCCTAGCTGTCGTCTCTTCATCACGACTCCCTGATTGTGTGGGATGAAGATTCTGGAGATTTTGTATCTGGTCACTGGATATCGTTCTTCATTTTCTCCTTGTAGCCTGCTCGTACGGTCCATCTCTCAACCTCCACCAAAACTAATATGTATGCATATTTCATGATATCGCTTTTTCTCTCGTCCTAATTCCGGAATTTAACTGCCTTTTTTGTTTGTTGTTGCAACAGACCTCACTACATAGGTGGAAATCAAGTCTGTTCTCCGCTGAGCTCTTCAGAAAGAAGACAAAATGGTATAACAATCATCTAAATGGAAGAATATGGAAAAAAGAGTCGAAATAGCATGCTCTGCCATTTTCATTGATCAATATCTCATCTTTGTCCAATTATCAGTTCTGAAAGATGATTACTCATTCTCGCTGAAAAAGCCAGCCAGGAATAAAACATGAAAGAAGAAGAATATACATATGATGGAAGCGAAGATAATGAGGGCACAAGTCGCAGAGGACTCCTCCATTCGACAAGGGGGATATACAGTGGGGAAGGCAAAACTGCAACGCTGACAGAAGCGTCCTTTTTCCATTTTGCCTCCATTTCACGATTTTTATCCATATGATCGTTTCAGAAAATAAACGCTGAGAAACAATCTTGTTGACGTGACGAGAAAAAGAAACAACATGGTTTGATCTTCCAATCATTCTCCTCCAATCGCGTCCAGTCGCTCTTCCTTTCACAGTTTGACTTAATACACTCTTTCAAACTGTTTTTCAAATTTCTTCCACAATCAGACAAGCTATTCAGCCAGATTCGACAATTGTTACTGTTCAGCCAATTCAAGGTGTTTATTGTTTTTGTGTTCATCTTTATTTTGAACATCTGACAACAATCCTGCTATTCTCAGAATATCTCTCTCACCAGACAAGAATAGCAGTCATGCTGAAGTGAACACGACTCATGCCGACGGTTCCCATCAAGTTGCTTTTCGATGGAACCAAACAAAACTCCACGTTTTCATGGTATGTCCTCACTTTTTCTCACCACTTTTGTCCTGAATGTTTTCCTCTCACCTTTCTCTTGCCCTGCTTTCTTTCTCTCTCTCAACTATAGCTGAAATTGTTCCTGCTTTGACACATCTCGAAACTATTTCTGTCGGAAATATGTCTCACAGTCGAATCAGATAATTTTGAGGATCACCCCGGACGTCACAGAAGAGTTTTCTGTGCGAACAGGAAAAAACAGGATCTTTCGATGTTCGAGTCAATTGACCTTTCAGCTCCGAATCCTGACTCAAGCATACCTTGTCTGAGATTATTCTGTCATTCAATTGTCAAACTCCGTTTTGAAAGCAGAAAAGGCAACTTCAAAAATACAGCGACTGTTTCACACTCTTAAACTCGAAAGAAGGGACAAAATAGCGAGATATGTGAGAAAGATACCAATTTACATTTGTCCGTTTCTTCTTTTTAATCCATTCAAAAGGATAATGCCATTGTGGATTCTCACTTTTAACTTTTCCCCCTTTTCTCAGTTTATCTCTCCATTTCGACATTTATTTTACTTTTATCTGTATTCTTACCGAAATTGTTTGCGTAAGTCGAATTGAGCAATAAAAACGAGTTTATCCGACTGAGATCCGATCTCACCCCAAGTGGTCATTTTGGGTCCTCACAGACCAACCAGGCTGTTTTGACAGCGAGCGTCTAAAGGAGCACTTACCAACTCTCCAAGGAAGAAAATAAACACAGTATGGTCTCCCTAGCTTTCTCATGTGGGCGTTGCAGTTTAATCTTCCGCACTGTATCATGAACACCAGTTTTTCAGACTATTGATTTTAAGACAGATTAAATTTAATCGAATGTGACTAATCATATCGAAATGAAGCTGTTTTGACGGACAAGAGCACATATAGTCTTCTTGGGGATAAAAAGGCTTTTTTGCAAGTTTTCTAAAATTTTTGGCCATGTGAAACGAATACAACCTCCCAACGAACTCAATATTTCTTCATCTCGGAATGAGATGGCCATTAATCGAAGATCACTGAACAATGCTGTTACAGCCATTCATGACCTCTTTGGCCCAATATTTGAATGAACATCATTTGGTGGTTGAATTTGTGAAATGAGAAAATAATGATTCTACTTTCTGGGTCCGCGATGTCTCTAGCTTTGTTTTCCTTCATCCTCTTCCTCCAGCTCTGCGGCTTTCCTCTCCATCTCTTCTCGCTTAGCCTCTTCTTCCCGCTCTGCGGCCTTCCTCTCCATCTCTTTTTGTCTCAGCTTGTCTCTTGATACGTCGCGTAGACTGACAAAATGAGTCACACCGCAGAATCCGATGTTGATTCTACGACCACTCCTTTCATACACTTGAGGCTGCACCACATTTGGGTAGTAATATGCAATAGGCCTCTCAAAGATTCTCGACAGGGAACGGAACTCGTAAAACCCTCCCCATTCCCCATCGGTTCGTTGTCTCTCGATATATTGCTCGAGTGTAACGTTCGGATCGTGATAGAATGGTTTTATTTCATCGATGTGTTGCCGCATATCTTCTACCAACCGAGGTCTGATGTGATCCACAAAGAATCTCCTTCTTTCAGCTTTGGAAAGGTTAATTGGGATCTCAATTCCAGCACGTGCCAGATCTTCATCGGTTAGTTGTTCCAACACTGCATAGAGCCAGCAGTTTCCATCTCCTTCGACATCATCAACAAATTGCTGTCCAAATCGTTCTCTGAAGGTTTGTAGATCGATTGTCGTTCTGTTCGAGAAGTCCAGGCTTGAAGAAAGAGTCATCGGCAATGATCGGTCGATGGATGCTCTCGTCTCGCCTTTGGAACGGGAGTCCTGCGATCCCAAATCAATCTCGTCATTTCCTGTCGTCCTCTTCCTGACACCTTCATGAAATGTGAGGTTTGCTCTTTCAAATAGACCCATCTCTTCCTTCTGTTTGCAAATCATCACGACATTTGCATCAAGATTGGATGTCGCGGTCTCCAAAGAGCTCAATTCGCAAATCATCTCAAACAAAGCGTTGATCATGTGATCGTTGCCTGTTTCCTGTAATTTCTGAGGGAACACTTCAACGATCGCAGAAATCCAGTCAACAAGGAGCTGGACACTCATCCTCACCTCGTTTCGACTGACAGTCCTCTCATGATTCTTTGAGGATCGAGGCTCTGAGCTGAGAGTCTGTTGATGTTCTTGCACAAAAGCACGCCAATGCTCGTAGTAACTGTGTGCGGTGTTGAGGACGTTCCCGATCGCTTCGGTCGCAACACCAATGTCGAGCTCCTCGATTTGCTTCGTTTGAGACTTCAATGGCAGCATCATGGGCGTGTCTTTCATGATTCCTTCCATCCGATTGATATATGTCAGTTCACGCAGCAATCTGCTGACTTCATCCATATCCCCTGCGTCCCAGGCAATCTGCAACTGCAAAGTAAATCCTTCTTTCAGCACCTGCAAAAGAGCGTTCGTCGTCATTGCTCTTCGGGATCCATTCGTCTGTTGCATGTCAACGATGTGGACACCTCCAAGCATGCCCAGATACCATCTCAACAGCGTCACACAATCTTGAACCCGTTTGAGACTGAATTGGAGTCTGTGGAATGACGGGCTCAAGACAAGTGGCAGGCCTCGCCTTTTCTGATTCCATTGTTCCCAAGTGGCCCCAAAGCAGTTTCGAGCATTCACTGCAACTGCTTCCAGATTGTCAAACACACGAGAGTTGTCTTCAGAATCTCTGCCGAGTGCGTGAATCAATTCACATTCCACCGCAGCCGTGTCATTCAGCTCCACAAGTTGCTTTGATCGAACGAAAAACAAGATCGCGGCTTCGACAGCTCCATTTTGGAGAGATAGCCGTGATCTCAGAAGGAGTCCTTTCGCTAAAATGCATATCAGCTGTGATTTCTCATCCTCGTTTCCACAAGGTTGGATCATGTTGATCAGTGTGTTCTCATCTGCCTGAAGTGTATCATCCATACCAACGAGAGGTTCCTTGCGATTCAGCGATTGCCAAAACGATTCGTATTCGATGCGTTTCAAACGGAGAGGATCTGTCTCTTCCTCCAGGCGAACACTGACACGGTCTCGCCTGCCATTTGCACCTGCAGGAAGCATGAATTGTCTTTGATGTTTGGGGTCTTTGATGTCAACACTCGGCAAATCAAACTTCAACGATAGGTATGGCTGTTCTGCAAGCTTGATTGGGACGTATTGGTATTTGTCTCCTTCCTTATAGCTCAGTTTGTAGCCTTGAGCCCACAGATGGAGTGCTTCGATGATCCCTGATGGATCTAACAGAGATCTTGCCAACGGCTGTGTTGATGTATCACGATGAATGTGATTTGCTTGTTTGTCCTGTGCGTCTTCAGACTGAAATTGATTTCGTGTTGATAAGATTCCATTTTGGATGGAGTGTTGACAAGAAGGCAGTCGATAGACATCTGGCATGTCAGGGATTTTGCTCGTACACGTAACCTGCACATAATCTTCTTGACGGAAAGATGATTGTTCTGTGGGCTGCATTTCACTGTTTACGTTCTTGGGTTGGATGTCAGATGCATATGACACCAAGTCGACAGACATTGTGACTTCCTTCGATATCTGAGGAGTACTCTTTTTGCCTTTCTCATGTTTTGATTGAGGAAGTTTCTCGAAATGACTGTGTTCGTTGGTTGTATAAAATTGTGGTCTGTTTGAACGTTCGAGATCATCAATCAGTTCGTGGTTGATGTCAATTGATGAATCCCGGACTTTCATCTTGTCACAAAAATGGTTCGGAAAGTTCTTGACGACGAGTGATCCACAGAAGGCACATCGGACGGCATGTGGATTGCGGTTGACTGGCAGATCATTAATGAAGCGATCCAAGACCGGAGCGGCGCTTGCTGTCATTGCGGGGAGTCCGACAGTTCCAACATCAACCTCTCCTTTTGCTTCGTATTGTGCAATCCAGATGTTCTGAACTGGAATGAACGATTCCAGTTGGGTTTTGTCGTTGAGCCGGAATTCGTCTTCTTGAAGCGGATCTTTGATGACGATGAACGCCGGAAAGATTTGGACTCGTTTCAAATGGTATTCTGTGGCCAGGTCGTAACACCATCTCTTCATCAAAACGACACCTTCGTCGGAGATACCATGTTGGCGCCCAGACGTTCTTTGGAGGAAGAAGACACCGAGTGAGTGGAGATCTGGTGAGTCCTTTTCGAATCTGGACATCAGAAGGATTGAATTAAACCCCGCATTTGTTTCAATATCTGGAACGAGGTGACTCGTGACGACTTGCGCTTGAGTCCAATCGAGACGACTTTCTCCAGTCACAAAATCTTCGTCTGTGTCAAAAGGGTCATCCATTTCGAGAGTAAGCTTAAGGGAAGGCAGAGCTTCTATATCAAGGCAACACTGGAAGAGGAAATCCCATTGTGGATGGTACCCCGGAGCATCGTCTCTAATGAGAGTTTCAAGACTTGGAATTGCGATTGATTCAAAATCCGAAGAAGTCTCCATTGTTTGAGGAAGGCTGTCTATCGTTTTGGGGAACACAACATATGAGGGGACGAATGTGAGTGGTCCAACCGGCCTCAAATTCTTCAAAACGAGTCCTTCCTCGACAGCTTTCTGATAATCATCTTCATGCTTAATGGCGAATTCCTTTGAACTCATCTGCTTATTTGCTCGTAAGTCAACGGCGCGGTTCGTGGATTCATTAATCATTCTGGTCGTTCGTTCTTGCACGAGTTCGAACGAGCCCTGAGTTGCATGTTGTGTGTAAAAGTTCATGGGATCAAATTGTGGAGATGATGATTGGATGTAACGATGAGGGGTTTTGGGTCCAAACCGTTGTCCAAATACCCGAGTGTGGTTCGGTGGCGATTTTTTTTGCACCCTATTCCCACGAATTATGGTGGTTGGATCTCGCAGATGCCTTAGTATCAGTCCTTTATTGTGGATCGACAATTGAAATTTCATCATCAGCGAGTATTCATCCGTGCTGTATTCATAGGGACATGGAATGGCATTGAACATGTGAATCATTTCGGGAAATAAGAGTGTCGGCACATTGTACATGAAAACCGGAGCATCACGCCCTTTCTTTGGGATGATGTTTTCCCATCTTTCCTTTGAAGGGGATGTCAGGAGAACAACATGTTCACATTCAGGAATGGTTTTGCTCTGAAGAATATAGCTGTTGGAAGAAGCAGAATGTGAAGAAGAGAACAAAGATACTCGTCTACAATGTGCCATGTTGTTCCTCGAAGCCGATTCTCAACTTGATTTTTGTGGTTCACAAACAGTTTGAAGAAGTGCGGGAAGTGATGGATGCTTGGCATAGTCAATTGTCCGATGGGTTCTGATGATTTTTTTATTGTGTCTGGGTCATACACTTCGTTTTCCGATGTTGGGGGACACATGAAAACGTCGTACTTGTAGCAGAATGTATCTCTTTCGATGTGTACAACTGCATCGTCTCCTCTGTTGATTGTGATGGTCGCCTGTCCGATTGGGTTTAATTTTTCGCGTTGCAATGATTTCTCATCGTAATCATAAGGAACCGGAAGTTTGTTGTGGGTTTTTTCTTGAATTTCGAGTTTGACTGGATTCCTATTCACAAAGATGAACGACGGTTCACCTTCTCGTGCTGTTTTCACTTCCTGAAAAAGTGGAAATTAAACAAAAGGAGCACACATTTACACCAAGAGCCAGGGTCAAAGCGATTAGAGGCATTCGAAGCACAGATTTCCCAATCCCTGGTGTTCCAGTCACGATATGAAAGATGGCTTCACTTAATATCTCCAAGGGGTATGTGTTTGCATATCCATTCGAGTTGAAGAGGATATGAGAAAACAACGAGTAAGTCGACGGACGAAAGAGAAGGTCGACAAGCGGTAACAGAAAATTGTTTTTGCTTTGGATTGTTGAGATAGCCTTGTACATATAATTGGCTTTGTTGAACGGCTTCACGTGTTCTGTGTCTTCTTCAAAATTCGGGATCTCTGTTTGGTGGAGCGGACCGATTGATGAATCAATGGAAACTCGGAGATTTCTGAAGATCGCTTGATCCTCGTTCTTCTGTCTTTCAATATTCGCGTTTGCTTCCGTTTGAAACAACAGCAATGCATTGCGTAAGTTTTGATGGAGTTGACGATATTCTTCAGAAGTAAAGTCTCGTTGGCGAGTTGAGTACCAAGTGACATATGAATGACAACTGGATCGAGTAGATTTTTTGACTTCATCAGGAAGTAAAACGTAGGTAGATCTGAATCTGTGTAATTGTGATCGAATCTCATTGTCGTTTGGAGAGTTCTGAACGAGATCGTGGAGTTCATCGAGCTCATCTATGACATTAGAGATGATGAGCGATTCATCAAAATCATCTATTTCGTCAATTTGTGGATTCATGGAGGAATGTAATATTCAACTGGCAGGTGGGTATTTCTTTGATCTCGAAGCACCCTTTTTTTGGTAACAAACCAGAAAGATATTGACGTGGTGGAATGTGCAACATTATCTCGATCCATCCTCCTATTAATTTTTTAATTCATCTAAGATGTCGGGATACATGGGTGACGAAGAGAAATGATGTGTCAGTAGTGAATCACTGAGTTAACAGTTCTAGCTTTGGGTCTGATCAACCACTCGCTTTTTATTGAAACCAGATGAACCGCAAATATACGTTTCTGTTCTTTCCACTCTCTTTTTCACCATAATTTCTCCATGTTTTGTACATCTATCGTTCCTAATGACAGGACACCGTTATTCTCCCCTCGATGGCATCCCCGTCGTTCTCAACCTTTGAACCTCGCCCAACAATCTGAACGAACCCACTAACCTTCTGAAGAATCCAAAAAAGAGTCATCCTCGCTTTTTGTCGGCTTTTGAGACACCAAACATCAAATTGGTCGTCAACCTCTGTCACATCTCGACCCTCAGTACACTTGTCACTAAACTCGAGAAATTTGTTGCAAACAGTCTCCCGGATGTGCCCCAAGTGAGCTTGACAGGTCATACCCACCTCCAGTTTACGAAGTCCTCTGACAATCGCTACACAATGGAAAGCGGGTCATATCTGAAGACTGTTGGTGTCTTGGATGTCAAACTTGGTAAGAAAAAAGCTTCCTTCAAACAGGAAAGTGTTGAATTCAACATCCAAAACCTGTCATCGTTCTGTGGCATCTCCGAATCGAAGTGGGAGACCGCAGGAGGAGCTTATATCAAACAAACCATTGCCGCGAAAGCAGAAGAACTGAACTTAGCCCACATTATTGGATATGCCCAGACGGAGTATTCGATGACGCCGAAATTGACCAGCCGCTCGAAGAATGTGTACGGATTGATGGTTGACAAGGTTCTCCCCGAACTCGGTCCCCACACGAAAGGACAACTCCAGTCAACAACCAACCGTCCTGTTTATTTCCTTGACATCCTTCTCGTTAGAGGTGTGTTGTTCCGTTCTTTCAGTCCTCATCTTCAGAGAAAATATACAAAGGCCCTGTCAATGTGTTTGATCTCTATGCATGTGATCCCTTCAACTATGAATTCTATGGCTATGCCAATGTTTCTGGGACCCATTTGAAGAAGGTGATCAACATGCTCCTTCCTCCACCGGAGGATGATCTTGGTCTGCCCAGTTCTTTTTCATTTTCGACAGATTCTGACCCTTTTGTTCCGACTCGGATTTACTACTACTGGACAGATACGAGTATCAAATCGGACCAGTTCTACGATGTCTATCTCGTTGCAACAAACGAGAATGATCTTCGGGTCTGTTTTTTCCTCTCCTGATGCGATGTGTCCTCTTCAGAAACGATTTGAGAAAGTTGCCCCAGGAAAGTACAAAATACACAAAACTAGTGTCTTCTATCGTGACTGTCTTGCAGAATACATAGAATCACACTGGAACTGACAATCAGACTATTCCACCTGTTATTTCATATCTTAGCGTTGTGTTATCGGCATGGGTCCATTGTGTCTGGTGGTTTTGAAAAGAGTCTGGCTCAACGGGTTCAATGTGTCTGGCGGTAGATTTCTGAAGAAATCTGGAAGGTATCACAATATAGTTTTCATATATGGTAGTGATGGGATTCATAGAGAGGGTGTCGAAGGGACAGAACCACATAAAAGTCATGGAATGATGAAATTCGTCCTGTCAATGGGTCGCAATTTTTCACTTTCCAAAAAAACAGTAGTTTTGTTCGAGTGAAATGCAAGAGGTAATCCAGTCCATAAAATCGAATACTTGACTTTCATCAATCTCAACTATCGATCTTATACCACTAATTTCTCCAACTTTCGTATGTTGTGGTGATCAAGCCCATTGAGAGATACTCAAAATGTCGAAAGCTATCTTCACCCTTAAATCACTATCGTGCACACGAGATATATCATATAAGGCGTCATTAAAGAGTTTAGATGCAGAAAAACCATCCTAGGCACTCTTGGAAGACTTGATCGATCCAAAACAGAATAATGGATCAACCATCCACAAACACATTTTAGCACTCGTTCTGCCATGTGTTGAAGACCTTGACCGATATTTCGCGAATGATTCCTCTTAGCTTTCTTCCAGCACGACAAGTATGCCGCTACATTTTTAACTTATTTCTCCACTCTTTTTTTCCGCAGCGATGGCGAAATTTCTATGCTAGCCATGAACCATCATTTGTCAGCTCTAAATCTCACTGGGGATTCATTTCATAATGAAGAGGAGGAAGAAGAAGAGGAAGAGATCATCAGGTTTCTGTCTCCATCCCTTTGACATTTCACAGCACCGTATAATCTGTCAACGAGTTCAATCTCCTTTCTATTGCACCAGAATTGCGTTCAATGGTCCAAGAAGTCTTCTCCTTCCAATCACAGAAGTTCATGCTTCCTGCTCCCCTCAAACCGTTCATCCCCGAATATCAACCTACCATTGGTGAGGTCGATTCTTCTGTGAAAGTGCAGCGTCCAGATGGTGTTGGTGACTTTCTTGGCCTTGTTGTTCTCGATGAACATGGTCCAGAACAGAGCAATCCGTCTACGCTCGAGATGTAATTTTGGAATCTCGAAAAACTGAGTGATGTGAAGTAGCCAACAAATGCTCGAACTGTGGACGCGAATGATCGAGGAGCGATTGTATATAATTCAAGATGTCCATCACTATTTTTTGCTTCCTTTTTCTCTACTCTTTCGCTGGTAGGGTCTTCAATCATCGCGTAATAGCATCGAGGAGTTCTATGAAAGACCACATTCTCCTTATGTTGCCTATCGAGATCCAATGCCGTCTCCGGAGACACGAGCGGAAATCTGGCCGCCCAAATTCGAGAATCAATTCAAACATGTCTGATTCTATCGTTCTTCAACAACAATTTTCCTTCTCATGATCTTTCAGACAACAATACCTCCACTTCATCGACTGGACATGAACATCGCAGATTACAGCAAACTGATCCTCTCCATCCTCAACATCGCTGTGTACAATGATTCTGTGAATAATCTTCTTCACATTATCTTCTCGGTGTTCTTTCCATTCAAATAGAACCCACACTTCAAAGATTTGGACCTTGGGGATCTTCTCTCGCAGTCCAAAGGCCACTGACTTCATCATTTACGATCAGTTCTTCAATCCTCGTTTCCCATTGATTCTCATAATTCTTCATTTCATTCATCATCCTTTTTCTTTTTTATTTGTCTCCCAATCTCCAATTGGACAGAAACCTGAAAAACGATGATTGTTCCCGTGAAATGATTGGATTCTCACGCTCCCGTCAGAACATTATTAATCTTAGCAAGGTGTGTCGAATTTTGCTTAAGCTGAACGCGTTGCTGAACTGCTAGTTGAGTCGTCAGCCTTTTCTGTCCTTCAAACGACTCTGTGGGCTCGATAACAACTATAATTGCCTTCAGAATGATCTGTCTCAATACCCTTGTGGGCAGCACACTCCTTCTGAACAATGCTGCAGATAAGAGCGCCCTCCATGTGCACGAAGTGGCAGACCAGACTACGCTCAGCGTTGGGTGGTGAAGGGCGGCAGACATATGCACTGTGTCAGTGAGGTTGGGATATACTCTGGTGGTGAGTCTTGAGATGTATGGCTTGCAGATACCCAATCTAACAAGCTCGTCTGTTTTTCAGTCATCTCGTTGGTAGCAGACAGTGAAGAGCATCGCATGCGATCCGATTTCGTCTCCGAAGTCATCAAAGGAGTGGGAGTGTTGGTTGTTGTGAGGTTGGTCTGGAGTGTGTCTTGCTCAGTCGTGAGCTGATCAATGTTCGTGTGGAGTGTCTCGATGGAAGGGCTCTTCTCCTCGTTTATTCCAATCCACTCATCCACCTCCCTCTTCGTCTCCTCCAATCTCTCCTCCAGCCGCGTGTTGTTCTCTCGTACCATCTCCATATGCTGCCTCGTTCGCTCCAAACTGTTTTCCAGAGTGCTTTTGTCTGCAGCCAGCCATGCTGATCGAACTTGGTAGTCCGACATCTTCTCTGCCAATCGGGCGTTCTCCTCTTTGAGATAAGTCAGTTCGGATTGTTCATCAGCTGATACTGAACCCATTGTTCGTTGCTCTTTTTCAAATATCGCCTTGTCGTTCTGTTTCAGTGAACGATGCTTTCGAAGAATCGGGCTTTCGCAATAGATCTGCTGTTCATCACCGGTGTCCAATCCATTCGGAGAGGGACTGTGTTCTTCAGATGTTGTTGGTGCTCCTGTGAACTGCTTTGTTGTGATTTGCGCTTCTGCATCTGATGACAGCGTCGGCAGTGTGAGTCCGGTCAGATCAGCATGTGGCTCCTTCCGCTCTCCCTTCTCTCCTGCAGTGAGCTGTTCGGCTTCTGAATCGCCACGAACGAGTCTTCAAAACGCTAGTAATCGTCGAATTGTTCGTCCCGTATGGAGTCGGCTATGATCGTGTTCGACAGGACGAGGCGAGGCTTGTCATCAGTCAAATTGTATCGCGTGAGGGTTGGAATCGTATTCACCTCCACACTGGACCACACAAGAAAAATCATCACTATAAGTATCAGCACTGTGTGTGATATGACCAATCCATCAGAGAACTATTGCAAGATTGCAGAGGAAGGATCAACGACGCGGTCTGTGGCGCATGTCGGCTTTCTCCTATTTGTCACTCCATTTGCATCATTCTTTTCCTCTCTCTCTCGTGCCAGTTCTTTCCGCCTTTTTGTAGTATGCGAATATGCTAATTGCTCTTGCTGCCATTGTGACTGTCCGGTGCATCGCTCACAAGAAAGAAAAGGGTGAAGATTCGCCCAAACAGCTCATCGTTGAAGAAACCGCAGCGGAACCTCCAAAATCACATGAGGAAAGCACTGAATCGGCTCCATCAATGGAAGTTCAGCAAGAATACGAGAGCTAGCACATCGGGTTTCAAACATCGCTAAAGTGTTATCTGGCATATCTTCGACTTTAAGTTGTAAATATTTCGTGTGCATTTCATGTACATCACGTCAGAATGTTTGGTGCATAACTAGTTCAGAGAAAAGGAGATCAAACCATACACACGGAGTTTCAAGTCTTTGTTGATTCCAAAAAGTACAGAAGAACGGAGAATGAACAGGAAGGAACATCGGATGTATGTGACGTGATAACTATCGTAGGAACGTGGTCAAGAAGGGCGTGGTTGGAATCCGTGTCGTGTCCCGTTTCTCTGCACTCAAAGACATCCTCCCAACCAGAATTGAACAGTTTCCTGCTGCAAGTATGGTCATTTTCTGGCTGGTGTTCTTGCCATCGTTGTTATCGAGTCATACGGTTGAATTTCGTGATCCAACCGTTTCATCTCCACTAAGCTTACTCTTCGAGGTAGTGACGCCTTGAAGAATAGGACCAGTGCTGATGAGATGGTGAACAGATAAAGATGTGGTTCTGCCCGAACAGAGAGGAAAATAATCAGAATTCTAGAACACAGACGAATTGATGTTAATTCTGTCAGGAGGCCGGTTGGGGCGGATTACCAGCTGATGACATCGACAAAGAGGATGGGGGAAGTGAATAAACACGTTCAGACCGAGAAGCGAGAGGGGGAGAAGAAGAGCTGAACGCTTGCATGTTGATCGAGTTGGGCTGGCTGAAGTGGGTGACATTGACAGATTCTGTGATAACTTGGAAAACAGCAAAGAGCGACGACGACAGCCAAGTTGCGAGTGATCCATGGAGGAGCTGAGGAAGAGAGGATAAGGAGAGAGTGAGGGCGACGAGATTCGAGCGCCTTCTTACCTTCCCTGCACCTTCGGCTGCTGACTCGGTGTCGGGGTTGGCGTTCACAGCGTCGTTGTCACAGCTGGACGCGCGGATTGCGAAGCTGACGGAGCGGACACGAAACTCGGATGGCTCAGCGACGTCTGGCCCGCCTCTTCACGTCTTCTTCGATTCCTCGACGTGCCTGTGACCCTCCGTGTCATCCTGATTTTGCTGTTGCTGGCAGAGTCTCAGAGAACGGGATGGCGAGGGGAGAGAGAGCAGTGAGCGCGACTGGTGTACTGTGGATGGTCCTTAAGAAAGAGCTCAATTAACAAAAATGCACACTTCCGGTCCTCGAATCCTCTTGGTGTTAGTGCCTGCGCCTATTAGAAACGGATAGGGTGTCGGTGTCTCGTCCATTCGAGAGCGTCCAGACGAGCAGCGGGAGAGTCAGACGGAGAAACCATGATTCTTTCTTTTCTTGTGAATAAGGAGAAATATGTAGTTGTTCTTTTAGTGTCGATCTCGGCCACCATCACCAATGTCATGCTGCCACTGGACATAGTATCCAATTCTGGTGTCCTAAATCCCAGTATATTTCCAATGATTGAGAAACTGAGGGACGCAAATGTGAATGGTGGAATGTGTGATGACTGGTGGGGAATCGCGGAACCAAATCCGAAAACATTCAACAGTGCTCCCCATATGCAGATCGCCCAGAAGTGACAATCCCTTGGCTTCCACTTGCAGTGCGTGACGTCGTTCCACAGATGTGGATGCAATATGGTTGATACAGTCACCACTCCCCATCCGTCTTTGGTTCTCCAAGTTCAAGTTGTATCCCACAAGGGCAACCACGGCAACGAAGTAGACGAATACATCTCACTCGCGCTCGACAAAACTAACATGTTGATAGTGACGATCTTCCTAAAATCGTCCTCACACATGAAGAGGATGTACTGTCTCGCGGCTCCAACATTCATGTAGAGTGGAGTTAGAGTGAGCAAGAATGAGCACACATTTGTTCGGGTAGAGAGTGATGGGCGACGAGAAGTCATTAGATCGAACAGCTCGCTGAAGGAGATGGTTAGTTATTGATGTCGAGCCCAGAATATTGTTTTGGCCTTTTGTCTCCTCCGTGAAAACTACTGTTCCGACGATGACTTCAGTAATTTTCAGATAACATCCTGTCAGAACCGGATTCTGGTCGTCGAGAGAACTGATCCCGAATGACGACAGATTTAGAACTGATACTTGACCTGTGCACTTAATAACGCCAAGAGAATGAAGTAGAATTCGGGAAAAGACAAGACAATGGCGATAAACAGCAATAAAGAGAAGAAAAGAGGGAGCAGATGTTTGGTGGAAGAAAGCGGAAGGTGTGAGGACATACATCTGTAAATAATCGAGTTGGTAGTCGGGATATGATCTTCACCTGTAAGGGAAATGGGCGAATCTTTTCCATGTCAGGGTCCAGTTCGCGCTGGATGAGGAGTTGAGATCGGAGTTGGAAAGTTGTGGTGGGGCTGTATGGAATAACGTCGGAGACTCTCCTGCTAGAGAAGATGCTGAATGCAAACGACTGGATATAATTGTGTGGGGATCAACTGTCGAATGAAAGAGAAGGAGTGCGCAGCGAATGACAACAAGTGAAAGTATAGTCATTGATTACTGTTGGTACTCGTTTCATTTTCAGGTTAGCCTCCCCTTCGAGGTTCATTGTGTTCACAGAACACACACCGGAGTCTCCACTGCTCGCCAAAAGGATCAAATCCGCTTGAATGTCATCATTTCTGATCTGAAATGAATTGAGAACAGAATAAAGTGAACGTACAAATCAACCAACATAACCACACCGATGTGAACGACTTCGCATGAGCGTTTCACTAATCCATCTTTGGTTCACACCTTAAGAGGTTGACAATAGGTATTTCGATCAGTCAAGGGTGGAAATTTGTCTTCGAAAACGTGCATTGTTTCAGGCGGTGATGTTATAGTTCTGGGAGTGTTTGATGATTCGAAAACAGAGATAAAAGTCCATCAATAAAAGAAAATGAGAAACCAGTTCAAAAGCATTGGTACTCTGAAATCAGATGATGGAACGTCCGAGCGAGGGACAATGTGTGGGAATGTTCTTGTGGGAGGACCAAAGAGTGGGGAGGGAGCGTGGACGCTGGATCAAAGAAGAGAATATGGGATTAACACGTCTTTCCTCACCAATATTATATACCCATTGATTAATCAACACAAATGGAAGAATACTTTAGAAAAGCTAAATCAACAAGGAGTGGACACGGCCAAAGCATTTTCAAGCTACTCAGCGAACTCTGTGAAGACGAACCCGCGGCGCCACTCCTCAGCGCACTAAAGAGTCGGAACGAAATGATACCGATTAGAAAGAAAATTCTCAACCATTACACCGGTTTGGGTCTTTTACTTCTCATTTACCCTCACTTCTTTAAGCATACTTCACTCAACTGCTCCAAAGCCTGTCACAATTACATGAACAGCTTGAACGCGGGGATGGTATAAAGTTGCTGCAATGTGTGACCCAGGCCTGCAGCTTCCAAGAGGCCAAAGACTACGGATTCAAAATAACTGAAAATCAGTATTACTACGCAAAGTCCTTATACGATACTGAATCACAAACGATTCACTCTCCTCCTCAGCATCAACGACAAATAAAACCCGTTTGTTTCTCTCTTTTTCTTCAGCATTCGTCTCAGGATTTCTTAATCGAAGAAGGCAGTCAATTGATGAACGATATAATCGAAAATACTGCACCAAGCTGTAAAAACCAAAAAAGGCTCTCAAAGAAGAAACAGAAAAAGCAAAGTTTGTCCTGATTATCTCTCAACTTGTTACATTTAGAGAAGACAATAGAAGATACGTTAGACGAGAGCGACGTCGATTTTGTCTGCCCTCCTAGTCCAATATTGACAGCTCCCACCATCCAAACCACCTCTTCATTTGGCAATCTCACTCCACACAGCCAAAACAAAACACAAAAACAAACAAAAACAAAACAAAAACCAGAAAAAGATTACTCCATACAACAAAAAAAGACTTATACAACAAATTAAAGGAAGAAGGAAAGACCACGATGCATTACTCAACATTTTGCCGAAAAACAAGATTCCTGAGGAAACCAGAATGTCGGACGGACCTATGCAGTGTATGTGCTCGTGGAGATTTCCTAGAAAAAAACATAAAACTCTGGCATCACAAAACAAACAGATACCAGAAAAGAAAAAAAAGAAATAGAAGAAATAAAAAAACACAAGATTATCGCACAAAAACAACGCGATTTTTACAACAAGACAATATCTCACCTCACCGATGACTCTTTGGTCATCGTTCTTGATTTTAAAGAAAATTGGCATCTTCCTTTATCTCGTGACCAGATTGGTCATGACTTTTCGTTAATACTTCCGTTTCGCATTTATGCATTTCGGTATATCACACACATCACAACCAATTAATTTTAACACATCACAACTTTCTGTCTCCCATCACTACACACGATCACCGCTTCGTCGAAGAATGTCTTTCAGATGTTCTCGACATGCAAGATTATGTTCATCAAAAGAATATTTTTATTTTTACAGATGCTGGCCCGCACTTTCGCAACCAGTATTTCTTAGGTTTCTTACTTTCGTCCAAGCATTCTCCCCTTCGGAGAAAAACTGTTACATACTCTTTATTTTCAGAGCAGCACGGAAAAAACGTGTGTGACTCTGAGTTTGGTTTTCTCACAAATTATGTTGATCATCATTTAGTTTCTCCTATTACGTCTTCAGACTCTTTATTTGATTTTTTCACACACGGACTATCTGGCCAGGTCCACACCACAGATGGCCTTCAGACCCGTCACTGCTTCCACAAGTTTGTTTTTTTATTTTCATATATTCTTTTCATAGGCACACTCAGTTCCCATCCACTCACAAGTTTACCATGTTGAGGGTGGATGGGATGAAGCAGTACCTTGGCTTCCGGCGCCAAGGGGCCTCACTCACAGCAGCCCTAGTGAGTGAGGGCGAAGACAGTTTCTGCTGTATCGTGTCCACGCACGAGAAGCAGGCTGTCGACAACAAAGAGAGGGCTGTCTACGAGAGGGCGGAGGACACTCCGATAGTGCACACGTGCCTGTCGGATTACTTTTTTTTCTGTAACTTCTTCAAGATTCAGTTCTCTTTCTTCATTACCTTCTCTTCCTTCACCTTCAGTTCCTTCATTACCTTCTGTTCCTTCTCTCCCTTCTGTTCCTTCTTTCCCTTCCGTTCATTCATTACCTTCCGTTCCTTCTCTCCCTTCTGTTCCTTCATTGCCTTCTGTTCCTTCATTGCCTTCTGTTCCTTCTCTCCCTTCTGTTCATTCATACTTTTCAGTTCCTTCATTGACTTCCCTTCCTTCCTTACCTTCCCTTCCTTCATTACCTTCTCATAATTCTTTCTCTTCTCTTCATAGAAACACCACTTCACACACTTCACCGATCATCGATTTGAGTTAATCACTTCACCATTTCACATCAAGATACCTGACTTTCTCCGCCAGGCTCTTCACAGAGTTGAACGGGGTCAGCCCTCTCCTCCTGGATGACCTTTTCGGCATCCTTGATGAACCTGGAAGCAGGATTGGGTTCCCAGCAGGACTTCTTGGTGTGAAATTGTGGCTGATTATGCTCAAATTATCCTTATTCAACAAAAAACACTTTGATCGAAAGTGGTGATACGGAGAAATTCAAAAAATGAAAAATATGGGTTCGGAGAAATTCGATCGAACTTTTCTTGAAAGCGAATAATTTCGACCCAATGGTGATCTGAAAAAACCCCAGGTTTTGACTTTATGGATGGTGATTTTGAAAAATCATATGTTTATCACATAATAATGTTCAAAACAGACAATAATCGAAATATAGTGAACCTACAAGTCCAATGAAGTGATAGTTATTAAGGATTTCGAATCGGAGCCTCACATTCTTGAAGGGCAGATCCTCCCTTGACTGCTCCGCCTGTAGCAACAGTTGGGAAAATAGATGCCAAGAATGTTATCAATCGATTGTGTATGTTCCAACCCTCAGATGCTCGACTTTTGGAGGTATCTCACCACCAGACACACTGGACCACCGCCAGACATATCGGACCACCACCAGATACAATGGACTTCGCCAGACACACTGGACCCATGCCGTGTTATCATACCTAATGATGAGATTTTCCCTCTTTCTGTCAAAGTGACGAGTAATATCACAGTGAAAGTCAGACGTTCATTCCTCCCATGAGCCCTGCACAGGGCTGTTGGGCATCACCTTGAAACTGGTCAACTCAGTATCACTCATCTGGAGATGGAAAATGATTGTGTGTCGGCTTGGCACAGGCTGGGGGATGATATTTCACATCAAAAAATGGGGCACAGAAGAGAAGATTTGTGGAGGAAGACTCAACCATCCGGTCTTCTATTGACACAGTAGACATCTCCCCATCTATTCATCGTTCCAGAATACCATATTCGTCAACAAGATGTCTTCACATACCAAAGTTGGTAGCTCAAAAGCGAAAGAAACAGTTTGGCGACTTTGTCTCGATATCACTCTGAACTGTTTTCAGAACTCGATCGAAGCATTTCTACGCCATTTGTGTGGAGAGTGCAAACCACTACGTCCATTAATACTAGATTCACTCCAAGTTCTTGCGAAAGGTCTGTCTCGACTTGAATGTGTTTCATTCTCGTTTATGATTTTGACAGAATCTGATTGGGCCCTCTCAACAATTCTTGATGTGGAATACATCAGACCTCTTGAGGAATATTGTGAACAGACCGAACCATGTGATGTTCCAGTGTGATTCATGTTTCTTCATCATTTCTCAGATTTCACTCCCACAATTGTTGCTTCTGATTGGTCTGCCAATGTTTTCCTCTCTTCATCATTGTTTATTCGTGATTTCTTCGATCAGGGAAAACATCAGAAGATGAATTGGATCGCATTCGTGAATCGTCGATCCCATCTTTCTTTCTCAAGTGGATGATCTCTATTTCGGATAACAATTTGCTCACTGAAGTTTGTCTTCCTCCCTTTTTCCATTATTTTGTCTCAGATCGCAGATTGTCTGTTATTGTTGACTTCCACACCTCAATCGTCTTCCACCTTCCTCGCCCACTACAAAACCGAAATTCTCGCATTTATCGATCATTGTGAGAGTGTCAAGTCAAATATTCCACATTTGAAGATTCTCACTCAACTGTGTTTCTCGCCACATCTCGATGTGTCGAGAATGGCTCTCAAAGCGCTCACTACTCGATGCAAGTCTGATTATAAAACCCAATTATCCCTCCAAGAACTCAAAGTACCTTCTGCTTCGACTGACACTTCCTCGGAGCTTATCCCGTTCGCAGAACGACTGTGTTCCACACTGGCCGAGCATGTTTCCGAAATGAAGTCACTCTTCATCGAATCCTCACCTGGCGATCCAACCAACTCTGCTCTCTCCACAACACCTCCCGAAAACTCAACACATCTCACCCGAGACACTGCGTTGGAACTGCTATGTGAAGAACTCGCTCTCCTCGACTCAATCAAATTAAACAGGTCCTCCATCGTTGAAAAAGTCTGCTTTTGACTCTTCTCATCTTTTCTGATTATTTCAACACATTCCCTCAGAATTTTGCCACAAAAATCTTGTTGAATGTCGAATCCAGTGACTTTTTGAACCTGATTCCTTCGCTTATACAAGCGTGCGATCCAAAAGTCATTCACAACGTCTCATTTCTTCATCCTCATTCTTCCAGATTATTTGGTGCCTCACGAATGAATCTACGACCTCCACGGATGACAGAGACTACATATATACTCAAACATGTCTTGTCGACAAACTTGCCCCATCCCTCCGTCTTGACACTCCATTTCTCCATCCACTCCTCTTCTTCTATCGCAACATGCTCATCGGGCGAGAATCAGACCAACTTTTTGACCCAATTCTCATCTCTGTTCTGAAACTTGTTTCTTCAATGACTGACTACACGGTTTTTCTGTCCATCCCTCGCATCGATTCAACAAACTTCAAATCGCCTCTCGAAGATGCTATGGTGATCATTCATGACCTCATTGGCCCAATATTTGAACGAACACATCTTTTGATGGAATCTTCTTTCCTTCAAGACTGTAAAAAGTTCCTCATCGATCCACGCTATTCTCTCGAACACTATTCTGTGATAAAAATTCTCTATCGACTCTCGTATCTTGAATATCCCGATGTCTCCCCAAGTTATATCGCTAATCACTTCGAAAGCAGTTCAACCGCCACAACTGTGTTCCAAACATTCAAACAATCGTCTCTGACCATTCAAGACAGAGGTTCTGACGGAGTATTCTTCTTCTGCCTCAGGATGATCGTAAATCTCATCTTCAGTTCTGGTTCTCTCGCTATCTCCTTCCTCGACGCCGGGTTGCTTACTCCCCTTCAAACTGTTCTCTCCAACGTTCATCAGAGAATTTACACTGAAATAATGTACGTTTTCACGAACCTATCCGATTGTAGTGTAGATGTTGTGCTCAAAACGTTGATTTCCGGCAACATTCCTTACTTTTTGGCCCATTTTCTGGGCAGGATCACAAACGCCTATGATCTCGCTACTCTCCTCGCTTCTGTGGAACGTTTTGCCATTATTTCCAAAAGGTCAGCACAGATATCCGAAATAGCGCATCTTCAGTTGGATTCAACATTCATTCAGCAAGCGGCCAAATCCGATCTTCCCAATCTGGTTTCTGCACTAATTTCGCACAACAATGCCATGATCAAGCATTATGCGGAGAGAGCCTTAACTTCCTTGACGGACTTTGAGAAATAGAAGTCTTATCTCCAAACGAGATGGAACATCCTTTGTCACTTCGATTACTGTCAATTCACAGGAAATTTACTCAAACTATCTTCATTTTTTCTTTCAAAACCATATTCGGAAGATATATCAGAAGGGAGGTGAGTCGAGGGATGGTTGCCAGGTCATTGGGGGGGCATTTTTCTGGAGGGAGTTGGCGGAGTGTGGTGCCTCAGCCGTTATGACTGCCTCTATATTCGTGTAAACACTTCACACATTCTCAAGAATGTATCTGTCACATTTGAGGAAATAGTTCAGTTAATGAATGATGAAATGCTGGTTTAGAGTTTGTGAATTGATGTTCAAAAAAAGAATCTACTTCCTGCGTTTTGAATCTTTCCGTCTTTCCTCTTCCTCCCGATTCTGTCGACGCTCGCCTTCAACGACGAGTCTCCTGAGTTGTTCTTCCTCTTCTGCCTGCTCCTTTGCCTTCCTCTCCACCGCTTTTTGTCTCAGCTTGTCTCTTGATACGTGGCGCAGACTGACAAAGCGACACTCACCGCAGAATCCGATGTTTATTCGACGACCACTCCTTTCATACACCTGAGGCTGCACCACATTTGGGTAGTAATATGCAATAGGCCTCTCAAAGATTTTCGACAGGGATGGGAAGTCGTGATCTTCAACCAATCGAGGCCTGATGTGATCCACAAAGAATCTCCTTCTTTGATCTTCGGAAAGGTCATTTGGGATCTCAATTCCAGCACGTGCCAGATCTTCATCGGTTAGTTGTTCCAACACTGCATAGAGCCAGCAGTTTCCATCTCCTTCGACATCATCAACAAATTGCTGTCCAAATCGTTCTCTGAAGGTTTGTAGATCGATTGTCGTTCTGTTCGAGAAGTCCAGGCTTGAAGAAAGAGTCATCGGCAATGACCGGTCGATGGATGCTCTCGTCTCGCCTTTGGAACGGGAGTCCTGCGATCCCAAATCAATCTCGTCATTTCCTGTCGTCCTCTTCCTGACACCTTCATGAAATGTGAGGTTTGCTCTTTCAAATAGACCCATCTCTTCCTTCTGTTTGCAAATCATCACGACATTTGCATCAAGATTGGATGTCGCGGTCTCCAAAGAGCTCAATTCGCAAATCATCTCAAACAAAGCGTTGATCATGTGATCGTTGCCTGTTTCCTGTAATTTCTGAGGGAACACTTCAACGATCGCAGAAATCCAGTCAACAAGGAGCTGGACACTCATCCTCACCTCGTTTCGACTGACAGTCCTCTCATGATTCTTTGAGGATCGAGGCTCTGAGCTGAGAGTCTGTTGATGTTCTTGCACAAAAGCACGCCAATGCTCGTAGTAACTGTGTGCGGTGTTGAGGACGTTCCCGATCGCTTCGGTCGCAACACCAATGTCGAGCTCCTCGATTTGCTTCGTTTGAGACTTCAATGGCAGCATCATGGGCGTGTCTTTCATGATTCCTTCCATCCGATTGATATATGTCAGTTCACGCAGCAATCTGCTGACTTCATCCATATCCCCTGCGTCCCAGGCAATCTGCAACTGCAAAGTAAATCCTTCTTTCAGCACTTGCAAAAGAGCGTTCGTCGTCATTGCTCTTCGGGATCCATTCGTCTGTTGCATGTCAACGATGTGGACACCTCCAAGCATGCCCAGATACCATCTCAACAGCGTCACACAATCTTGAACCCGTTTGAGACTGAATTGGAGTCTGTGGAATGACGGGCTCAAGACAAGTGGCAGGCCTCGCCTTTTCTGATTCCATTGTTCCCAAGTGGCCCCAAAGCAGTTTCGAGCATTCACTGCAACTGCTTCCAGATTGTCAAACACACGAGAGTTGTCTTCAGAATCTCTGCCGAGTGCGTGAATCAATTCACATTCCACCGCAGCCGTGTCATTCAGCTCCACAAGTTGCTTTGATCGAACGAAAAACAAGATCGCGGCTTCGACATCTCCATTTTGGAGAGATAACCGTGATCTCAGAAGGAGTCCTTTCGCTAAAATGCATATCAGCTGTGATTTCATTGTCTCGTCTCCAGAGGTTTTCATCATTTCGATCTGTTTGTTTTCATCTATCTGAAGTGTAACATCCATACCAATGGGATGTTCCTTGCGATTCAGCGATTGCCAAAACGATTCGTATTCGATGCGTTTCGAACGGAGAGGATCTGTCCCTTCCTCCAGGCGAACACTGACACGGTCTCGCCTGCCATTTGCACCTGCAGGAAACATGAATTGTCTTTGATGTTTGGGGTCTGTGATATCCACACTTGGCTCATCATACTCCAACGATTCGAACGGCTGCTCTGAAAGCTGGATTGGTCTGTACCCCCATGACCCGTCTTGAACATAGCTCAATTTGCGCCGTTGAGCCCACAGACTGTGTGTTTCGATGACTTCTGATTGATCACTCAGTAATCTTGACATCGCATGTGCGTCTTCAGACGGAAATTGATTTCGAGTTGATAAGATCCGATTTTTGATTGAGTGTCGACAACAAGGCAATCGATAGACATCTGGCATATCAGGAATTTCACTCGTACATGTGACCTGAACATAATCTTCTTGATGCGAAGATGATTGCCCACAGGGCTGCAATCCACTGCCAACTTTCTTTTGTTTGGAGAGAGGATGTTGCTCGAAAGGAACGTGTTCTTCGGTTAAATAAAGTTCCGGATCGTTTGAACGTGCCAGGTCATCAATCAGTTCGTAGGTGATGTCAATCGATGGAATTCGGTATTTCATCTGGCCACAAACATGGTTTGGAAAGTTCTTGACGACGAGTGATCCACAAAAGGCACAGCGGACGGCATGCGGATTCCGGTTGACTGGAAGATCAATGAAGCGAGCCAAGACCGGAGCAGCGCTTGCTGTCATCGCAGGGAGTCCGATGGTTCCAACATCAACACCTCCCTTTGCTTCGAACTGTCCAATAAACCTGTTCTGCACGGCGATGAACGACTCCAGCTTTTGGATCCTTCGGAGTTGGAAGGAGGAGTATCCTCTCAAATCTGTGACGATGAACGCCGGAAAGATTTGGACTCGTTTCAAACGGTATTGTGTGGCCAGGTCGTAACACCATCTCTTCATCAAGTTGACGCCTTCGTCGGACATGTCGTAATTCGATCCAGTCCTGCCTTTGAGGAAGAAGACGCCGAGTGAGTGGAGATCTGGTGAGTCCCTCTCGAATCTGAACATCAGAAGCATCGAATCAAACCCCGCCTTTCGTGGAAGATCTGGGACGAGGTGAGTCGTGACAACTTGAAATCGAGCCCAATTGGGACGATGTTTTCCAGCCACAAAATCTTCGTCTGCGTCTGATTGTTCATCCATTTCGATTGAAAGCTCAAGGGCTGTCAGAGCCTCTTTATCGAGGCAACACTGGAAGAGGAAATCCCATTGTGGATGATACCCTGTGGCATCATCTTGGTTGATTGTGCCAACGATCAGCGAAGTCTTCATTGTTTGAGGGAGGCTGGCTGTCGTTTTGGGGAACAAAACAGATGGCGGGATGAATGTGAGTGATTCAATCGGTCTCACATTCTTCAAAACGAGTCCTTTCTCGACAGTACTCAAATATGCTTCTTTGTTGCCTTCGGCTGTTCGATCTGGCACGATTTGGGACGCCTCCTGAGTCGCATATTGGGTGAACCAGTTCATGGGATCAAATTGTGGAGAAGATGCGTGGGTGTAGCGATAATTCAGTTTCGCTGGCGTGCCATTGGTCAGAGAATTCTCACGAATCACAGTGTGTGGATCAAACACATGCCTGAGAATCATTCCATGATAGTGGACCGACAATTGTGATCTCATCATCAGCGAATATTTGTCCGTGTTGAAATTATAGGGACACGGAATTGCATTGAACATGTGAATCATTTCGGGAAATAAGAGTGTCGGCACATTGTACATGAAAACCGGAGCAATGCGATGATCGGGCAGATTTATCTTTTCCCATCTTTTCTCCACAGGAGATGTCAGTAGAACAACATGTTCACAGTCAGGAATGTTGGTGCTGCGAAGATTATAGCTGTTGGAAGAAGCAGAATGTGAAGAAGAGAACAAAGATACTCGTCTACAATATGCCATGTTGTTCCTCGAAGTCGATTCTCAACTTGATTGTTGTGGTTCACAAAGAGTTTGAAGAAGTGCGGGAAGTGATGGATGCTTGGTATGATCAGTTTTCCGATGCGGCGAGATGATTTATATTTTGTGTTTGGGTCATACACTTTGTTTTCCGATGTTGGGGGACACATGAAAACGTCATAAGTGTAGCAGAATGTATCTCTTTCGATGTGTACAACTGTATCGTCTCCTCTATTGATTGTGATGGTCGCCTGTCCAATTGGATCTAATTTTTCGCGTTGCAATGATTCCTCATCGTAATCACAAGGAATCTGCTTTGTGTTATCGTTGATCTTATTCCGATTCCGAAAGATGAATGATGGTTCACCTTTTCGCGCCGTTTTCACTTCCTGAAAAAGTGAAAATTGAACAAAAGGAACAAACATTGACACCAAGAGTCATAGTCAAAGCGATTAGAGGCATTCGAAGCACAGATTTCCCAATCCCAGGTGTTCCAGTCACAATATGAAAGATGGCTTCATTCAATATGTGCAAGGAGCATGTGTTTGCATATCCATTGGAGTTGAAGAGGATGTGAGAAAACAACGAGTACGTCGACGGACGAAAGAGAAAGTCGATGGGCGGTAAGCGACAATTGTTTTTGCCTTGGATTGTTGAGATAGACTTGTACATATAATTGGCTTTATTGAATGGCTTCACGTGTTCTGTGTCTTCTTCAAAATTGGGGATCTCTGTTTGGTGGAGTGGACCGATTGATGAATCAATTGAAATTTGGAGGTTTCTGAAGATCATTTGATCCTCTTTCTGTTGTCTTTCAATTTTCGCGTTTGCTTCCGTTATTGACGATACCAATGCATTGCGTAAATTGGTATATAGTCGATGGTATTCTTTAGAAGCAAAGTCTTGTTTGGGAGTTGACCACCAATTGACATATGAATCACAACTGGATTGAGTAGAGTTTGTGACTTCACCAGGAAGCGAAAAGTAGGCGGACATAAATCTGTTGTATTGTTTTCGAATTTTCTTGTCGCTGGGAGAGTTCTGAACGAGATCGTGGAGTTCATCGAGCTCATCCAAGACATTGGAGATGAGAAGCATTTCATCTATTTCATCAATTTGTGGATTCATTGAACGACGCTTTTCAAACTAGGCAGATGAGTAATTTTTGTCTCCTGAGAACCCTTTATTTGGAATCCCTTCAGACCTTATATTTAACTCGTGGTGTGTGCCACATTATCTCGATGAAATATCTCTACTAACAATCACAACTGTCATTCAAGTCCCACCTATGTTCATGAACACATTCCGATGATTATGACGATAAAAACTGAGAAAAAGTGAAAAATAAAAGGATGGTGAGAATGGGCCTATAAGGGCATTGACCAATTATGGTCGAGAAGACGCAATTTTTGTGGGCGAGCAGATTAACAATCCGATTTCTTCAATCACTCCCATCTCTGTCCGGAACGACTGTGAATCGAACCGTCCTCTTCTGAATCCGTTGGTGATCACCGGTATTAGGGATGAGCAACGGACGGACAAAAAGACGTTCAACTCGGACAACGGACAGCGGACATGTCCAAGTGAAAAAGAAGTGCTTCATGTGGCCTAAATCAACGTGATTGACACTGAATTCGTTCATAAATAAGTGAATAATTGTAATCAAATTCAGATTTTGTCTTTCATAAAAATGATAAAAGAGTACTAGAGAATTCGGACAAAATGACCCATTAATTGCAGAAATGTCCAAGCTTGTCCGATCTTGGACATTCACTCAATTGTTGAAAAAACGAATCATCTGAATTTCTTCACAATCCAATTGTGATCAGTTCAAAACGGACAAAACTGTCCTGTCCTGGACATGTCCGGATCGTCCTCCCCATCGGATGTTGACTTCGACTCACATTTTCTCTCAGAGACCATTACATCGCAATTCGAATTCCCTTGTCCATTCCACACTTCTTTTATCCAATTGTCACTCATTGCTGTCTCCATTGACTTTCAAACTTGTGGAGATCTCCACAATTCACACTTTGCCCATCTCCTCACTCTCGATGATGTCACACTGAATTGACACATGGAAAATGAACAATATTAGTATTCCTTTTTCTTATCGTTTCACTCTTCTCTACCTCTTTCTCTTCATTTGTCTGTAATAGATGATAAGATCTTTCTCCAATCAGAAATGGACATAAATAGAAGAAATCTGGATCACAAACAACATCAGTATGCATCTTTTTTCTTTCTCCACTCATATTCATCGATTAGTCTCATTACACGCCTCCTCTTTTCTTCCAAACAAAACGCAGAAGATCAAGGACATCACATTCCCGACACTGTCCACAATTCTGCTTTTCTCATTGTCAGTTCATTATCTGAAGGAAAGGTTCACATCTTCAGACTCGACACAATGTCTAATTCACTCAGAATCGAGAACCGCCTTGAGATCAAACTGAAGGAGTCTCTGAACATCACAGCATATTTTTGATCAATCTCCGAAACGAACCGTGAAGTGCGACTTTGTCAACACTCCATTATTCTGTTCGGATTCGCAATCGATGAGGAGCCGACCCCAGAAAAGTGCAACAATCAGGACGGATTTCCACGCGTACTCGACTTAAACAACCATCAATTTCATGCGCAACAGTACCTAGTCTCATCTACCACGCTGAATCTTTGAGGAAAATGAACAAGAATCTGTCACATATAGTCGGTGGACGAAAATCATCATCATGAGTCTCTGACGGGGAAGAACAAAGCCAACCACCATGACGAAACGACAAACTTCATATTTATCTTCACACACTGCTCTATTTTGGTATCATTGATGATACTTGATTGCGGATGGATGGGAACATCGGCTGGAAAACTCTCGAACTCCAACGTGACTGTCTCGTCGAGAACGATCATCTCAAATCCTGAATGTTCCCCATTTATGATTGTCTGTTCTGAGGGGAACGATGACAGTTCGATTTCGATCATTGACGTTGTTCACCGATCGAGTGAACTTCGGACGCTCCTTCCTCTGACAGCCATTTCGTCGCTCAACCATCTCGACTCCTCCCAGCCGTCCTGCTCTGAGATGAACTCTGATGTCTCCGTCAGTTGCTCCGGTCTCTCGATCGACGATGCTTCCTTCGTTCTTGGATCTGGTCGTCTCCTCTCTATCCCGAAAACACCAACCGACCAACCGCACATTTGTCGTCTCCTTCAACAGGCGCGGGGAATTTGACATCTCTGCTGTCAATGCCTGAAGAATCAATGGAATCGTTCTCTTGATTCGTCTCGTCGCTTCCCTCGTGTGATCATCCCCTCCCCTCACCTCGTGTGATCGTCCCCTCCCCTCGTGTGATCATCCCCTCACCTCGTGTGATCATCCCCACCACTCCCCTCGTGTGATCATCCCCACCCCTCACCTCGTGTGATCATCCCTCCCTCACCTCGTGTGATCATCCCCTCCCCCTCACCTCGTGTGATCATCCCCTCCCCTCACCTCGTGTGATCATCCCCTCCCTCACCTCGTGTGATCATCCCCTCCCTCACCTCGTGTGATCATCCCCACCCCTCACCTCGTGTGATCATCCCCACCCCTCCCCTCGTGTGCTCATCCCCTCCCTTCACCTCGTGTGATCATCCCCTCCCCCTCACCTCGTGTGATCATCCCCACCCCTCACCTCGTGTGATCATCCCCTCCCTCACCTCGTGTGATCATCCCCTCCCTCACCTCGTGTGATCATCCCCTCCCCCTCACCTCGTGTGATCATCCCCTCCCTCACCTCGTGTGATCATCCCCTCCCTTCACCTCGTGTGATCATCCCCTCCCTCACCTCGTGTGATCATCCCCTCCCCCTCACCTCGTGTGATCATCCCTCCCTCACCTCGTGTGATCATCCCCACCCCTCCCCTCGTGTGCTCATTCCCTCCCCTCACCTCGTGTGCTCATTCCCTCTTGCCCCTTCGCACGGTCATCACAGCCTATCCACACTCCAAAACGTCACTTTCCCACCTCATCCTCTTAAATTGCTTTTTCTTCCTCATTTTCACGCATCCACATGTAACCTTCCTATTTCACTCTTATTGCTTTCGTCATTACTTTATTAATTCCTGGGTTTAGTCGTCTACAGAAAGAATTGGTTGATCAAGCCCATCGTTGCGACTTACGAGTGGTGACCTCCTAATTAGGCGCTGTCCGAGGACGGACAGCGCCTCACCTTGTCCGGACAATTGCTCCTCACTAACCGGTATGTCATGTTGATCGCCCCAATGACATTTCATCTTCATCATTTCGGACTTATTCCAGCAAATATAAATAGTCAATTATCAAAAAACTGTGGAATGTAAGTAAAACAAGAATATAATCAACTCCTTACTGTCTGTACTTCGGAGCCCATCGAGTGGGGAACTGCTGCCTATTCATAAAACCAAACAACGGGTTCCGATCATCCTCACTTTTCTCCTTCTGTGATTCTTCCTCATCAGGGATGCAATGCTCTTCCATCTCTGTGAATACATCTTCATTGAGCGCAACAGTCCGTTTGCCTTTTGTCTCCTTTATTGTGAAGCCAGCATCGCGAAAAGCCAACCGGTTCTTTTTTTCGTCTGTACAACTTGCTAGTGTCAGGGCAGCTTCGCTAAATCGGTTTGTTTGCGTTCTAGCATCTTGTATTTCATTATCTTTTCGTTCCATTTGCTTCAGGGCGGTGAAGGTCAGTTGGTCACATGGCTGAGTGAGATGGGAAGATGCAGGGGGGAAGGTGAATAGGATGATGTTGTTAACTGCAAGGTTTTGCTTTATCTTCTCAGTTTTATGAATTTCAAGATTGTCCGCCAGGAGCACCGCGGTATTGTCAAGGAGGTTTTGTTGGACACGGACTTTTGCACGTGTGGGATGAACTGTTCATCGATCCAGTCCATGTATTGATCTGACTGGATCAATCCACTTTGGCTAACTCCGGTGACAGCATCTATATTTCCTTTCTTCACCTCCTGCGCAACCTTTCCGTCGAGTTTGTTCGCTTTGATGACGATCAATGGTTTTACAGCTCTGCCTTCAAACGGTATGCAAGCTAATATACCGGTCACTTTTTTACTTGCACTAGTTTTGAATCGGGGTGGAGCAGATTCCTTTTTTACCACAACTCTCTTTGTCCCGACGGATCCAGCCTTTTTCAACAGACTTTCATCGCAATTGAATATGAGTCGTGGATGGACACCCACAACAGAATCTTGTAATCGTTTCTTGTATTTCCTAATCATCCTCTTTTGTAGTCGGGATCGTGAGCTTTCTAACGGCTTGGCAATTGTGCGTGTAAGAGTCTTTCTGTGCCGGCCTAAAAACCGATGAACCCATCCCTGGGTGACATTTGTATGAAATTTTTTCTTGACTAACTTGATTATCCCAGTCCTTCCTACTGGTCGATGAAGGTTCGCAAGGTTGTGTATTTCGCCAACAAGCTCGACTTCTTGATCGTCAGACAGTCTGCGATCATTTGTAATCATCCCTGCATTTCGTCGCTCTCGTTGATTCCGAATGTGCCACAAGAACTGTCGGTTGGTTCGAAAAATGTATGAGATATCTTTTATATATGCCTTCCCCAGGTAGAATCGTGTCCAATGATCGTACGCATAGAGGAGACATTCGGAATGTGTCGACAGTTGCTTTCGAGCAAGTTGAGTGTATGCTCGTCCTCCAAGAACTTTGCCGAACTTTTCCTTACATCTCGCGAGTACATCCTTTTTATGTGTCTTCCAATAACTTTCCATCCTTATTCTACAGACTATAATCAAAGAAAACTGGAGAATATGAAATGCCGGAAATGACAAGAGAGTGATCACATTGTCATGGTCGTGATCACAAACGGAATCTCTGCAGAACCGATTCATCTGACCAGTCTGACACGGGACTGCTTGCTCGACTTCATGTTTGTGTTCAGGTTGACCAGAAGCTCCTCCTTTGATGATTGCTGGAGTGGTGTCGCCGGAAGTGTCGATCTTTTCTTCCTTCTGCATGACCTGTTTCTTTGAGTGACATCTCCAGATCAGCAGGAGAGCAACAATGATCACACGAATCATCCATCGCATGACTGATGGCTTCTCTCGCAGGACAACCCTTGAATTGGCGAGGTTCCTTGGTCCATTTGTCGAGAAGAACACAACATCGGATGGCCTCGTCTTCTCTCCTGGAAGGGTCTCGGCATCTGTCAGGTTTGTCAGATAGTAATCGTGATTCCAACGTGCCCAGTTCACAAGTTTGGTCGTTTCTACATGCAACGTAAATCGATCGCTGTTTGAGCCACCAATCTCGGAGTTCACTGCTGAAGATGGTTCGTATTTGATCATAAGTGAACAGAATACCCTTATTAATATGGAGAGTACGTGGAGAGGCACATCGTGAAGGGACTGGGCTCGCGCTTGTTGAATCTTGGGCCTGTTCTTCCGCTCTTTGTTTCTGAGCTTCAGCTTTCTTTATCACTCCATTGGTGACCTTGAAATCTCCTGATGACACACGAACCAGCATCAGATCGTTCAGCGACGAAAGGTGAATCAGGGCATCCACTGCAGTGAGCGACAGTGATGCATTTGACACTGAAATCATAATCAATGGACTCGACGAGAATGTCGAAGGAACAATCAGCGATGGATGATCGAGACCTCCCTGTGTCATGAACACCTTCTTCTCATCTGAAATCGAAAGTGTCTTGGAGAGTGTCTCAGAGTGCACAAGTTTCAGCTCAATCGACTTTATTTTTAGCTTCGCTGCTGTTTCAAACGCGATGTCCAACGATCCACAACTGTTGTCATGTCTATTGCAGCTTTCATCATCTCCCGTCTGCTTGTTCACTTCGAAGACAAATGGTTTTGGGAATGGCTGGATGACGAGAGAGAATCCGACGGTCTCCACCATCACTGGATCATTGTTGAATGTGATCCTGTTCACTTCTTAAGTCTCTCCGAATGCGAATCGTTTGTCTGCTCCGCCTGGTCCAACTGACACTGATGACGAGAATTGTGTTGGCTTTCCATTTTCCCCATCGGCAAAGGAGCGAATAGGGGCATTGGAACTGCATTCTCTGGTTGTCTCCGAACGACAACATTGCGCTCGTTCCTGTTGTGGAGGGTGTTGGGAAGTGGACAGCGACAACACGACAAGTGGCAGGCGGAGAAGCTTCCGAGATTGGAGTGAATGTGCCAGTGTTGTCGAGTAGCAGCAGCATCGTCCCTTTCACAGCGTGCTCTGTCTCAACTTCAATTCTCCCTTCAGACGCAGTGGGTGACAGCGTAATTTTGAGACTGGTGATGATCGTCGCAGGTTCAAACTGTTGGATGATCCCTGTTTGGATTCCGAACTCAAGGAACATCAGACTCGTGTCGGGCTTGTCAGTGTGACAGCCTGAAACACGCTCCTTCACTTCAGAGGGAGTGCCACAGCCAGATGCGATGTACACATCCCATCCATTTGGGGCTGAATTATCTCTAAACTGGACAGACGCCAATCCAAGTGCGGAAGACTTGACATACACAGTTCCTCCAAATTCCTTGTCACGGCTGGACACACACTCCATGAACACACACTCGCTGATCAAGGCTGTCGTCGTTGAACAAGCACACACAGCCGGACTAGCTGTACACCATGTTGGGGTTGTGATGTTCTTGAAGAAGCATCTGCTGATGGAAAGGAGAGACGAGTCAAGAGTGAACACTGCAGCACCGCGTGATCCTCCGATGCAATTGACAAATGAGCAGAGCGAGACGGTCAGACTTCCTTCCCCTTCCCTTCTGCTTCGAACGGAGAGAGCCGCATAGTTGTATCCTTTGATTGTGTGGAACGAACACTCGCTGACCGTCACATCGCACGGCGATGACACATACACGCAGGGGGCAGAATCAGAGGCGAGCATGTTGGTGAAAGTGCAGAGGTGGAATGTGAGGGTTGCGGGGGTGGTGGGGAGGGAGTTGTAGCGAGGTTCATTTTGGGAGTGTTCGGGAGGGAAGAGTTCTAAGAAGAAAGGATCGCTGTTCGATGAACAGTGCGAGAATGACGTGTTCACACAAAAAACACTCCCCGCTTTATTGATGTCCAGACACCCTGTTCCAGACAAATGCGAGTCACTTCCCGTCACTTTGGTCCCAACCAACTTTTGAGAAAGGCCTGTCGGAAGATAAAGTCGGTTCATTTCGCAGCCGTACGAAGTCACATTTCGAAGGACACTTTCAAGAAGAACAGTTGATGTATCCCCTCCCCCAATCTCCCCTGATCGAGTCCAATGTTAGTTTGCCGATCCAAAGTCCAGTAGAGGCCCTGTTCCGAGAATGAGCTCGACATCTGACAGAAGCAGTCCAGCTCCATTCACTGACAGAAACGGGGAGATGAGATCCGAATTGGGTGTATCAGTTGACAATGAATCGTGCGTTTGTGTTGGGAGACGCGTGAATGTGCTCACCAGTGGAAGAAGCTCAGGTGAAGTTGATGAGTGGTACGAACAGTGAATAACACTGATTGAACTACCAGCCCCTTCCAGTCCAGTTCCCACCACAAATGGCGTCTATTTTGAGTTCGAAGTAATATGGCATGACGACACAACCACTTCTGACGATTGGACTTTTGCCACGGCCATCCCATGACAGCCACAGGAAAATTTCAGCTTCTTCATTGACACTGTCGAGTTATGAAACACGAACAGGGAATGGAACGTGTTCATGTAAGCTTTAGCAGAATGGCTGAGATGTTGTGGATGATCGAAAAAATGCTCCTTGTATACCCTGATGTGCGCGTTGACCGGAATCGAGATTGTTGATAGATTCCCCTCCATTTTCAGCATAGTGGACATCACCGGGTAATCGAGGATTTCGAAGAAACCCGGAGAGAGATGGAGGACATCGCTGTTTCGTTCACGTGTGAGCTTGCCGCAATCAAAATGACGATTCAAAATTTCAGATAGAGGAGTTGCTTCATGAGATGCGGTTGCAAAATGAAAAAGCCACAAAGCTTCGATCATTCAAAACAGAGTGATTTGTTCAAGATCCTGAACCCATTCTGATCTCAGTGACATTTCTCGTTCATGTTAGCGGTGACGGTTTCTTCAGCAACGAGTCAAAATGATCATTCGGTGACATGAAACGTGAAATTCAATCTCCCAATCTTGACTCTCCCTCCATCCTTCTCACAGAGTGTTGTTCATCCCTCTCTCCTCACTCACACTTTCAAGGTACTTCACAATACGAGTGCTTGTCTCACTGTCTTTCTTCATCAGCCATCCTTCTATCGCATCTTCGTGTCCTGCTTCTCGTTGTCTCCCCACTCGTTTCTTCCATCTCTCTTTCTCGTTCTTCTTCATTGTCTCATCGTCATATCTGATCCGTTCCAGTCTCTCCTCCAAACCATTCTTGACTGTCTTCTCCACCAACCACCCCACTTCCCACTCCTCTCTTCCGGTCTCCACAATCTCACCGTGTTGAATCAGATCCCTCTCGAGCGTCAATGTCTGTCTCAAAAGTGCATTTATTTCGTACGACAACTCCGGGTCCCATCGATTATCTTGCGGAATGAACTCCTCTCGCTGAAGAATGAACTGCAGATATTGCTTGGCTGGTTTCAACGCACGTTCAAAGTGAAGAATTCGGATTCTCGTCCAATCTGTTTCCCAAAACCAGTCGCGGTTTTTGGAGTGGATCAGCTTGACGAGAGAGCAAATGAGTCTCAAATGGAACTGAGCATGTGTTGTTGGAACTGCAGCCGGCTTGGACATGACGATCACTCGTTGGACCAGATCTTCTTTCAGCATGTTAGGAGTCAAGTCGGTGACAGCAGAAGAGATGTTGATGATCACTTTCAGATGAGAGGTGCGTGTCGGCGAAGAGCGGCGGCATGTTCGCTCCAAAAGCGAGCACAGCTGAGGAATATCGGCAAAAACGCGTCGAAAATCAGTTTTGATTGAAGAGGCGGCGCTACAGACACATGTTGCTACACAATCCCATACCCGGTCGAGAACTTTGATCAACAGGTCAGATCTCCACAGCATAATCAGAACGATGAGGGTAATGATGGTTGATTTGAGAAAAGGAACAAAGTCGAACTTGATCAGAACCTGGACAAGATGAGAAGGTACAAAGGCATACTTCTTCAACGATGAAGAATCTATCGGAGAGGAGTGTTTTGAGGAGAGTGAGTCCTTCATAAAGCATTTCCAACGCAGCGTCTCTGGTGAGATGTGGTGATTCGTCGTGAAGAGTTGTAGAGAGAGCAGTGTTGGTTGGATCGCTAAGTGAGGATTCGGTGAAGAGTGACTTGATTTGTGAAACACGTTCAGCAAGCATTGAACACAGCTGTCCTGCGAATGGGACAAGCTTCGAGGAACTGTCAGTCGAATTAGAACGTACTTCGAGTTCTTGGAGGGAGTGGCGAGTGTATCCGTCAGATGTGCATCGTGTGAAGAGGGCTTTGAGAGTTATTTTGGAAATCTCGAAATGTGGCGAGAAACACAGCTCGGCGAGAAACGGAAGGAGTTGAAATTCTGAGCAATGACTCTCAAAATGAGCGATAACTGCGAGAAATTGGGTTTTATGGTGGGCGAGCAAGGTGGAAGACGATCGAATGGAGGAAGTCAACAAAAACAGACAGTCGCCGAGCTGGAACAAGAAGATTCGAAATATTGAGGAAGGAAACCTGATTCATCACATCGGAATATTTATACGTGGCCAAAAAGTCGAGAAGGAAAGATGGGATCGACGATTCACAGATTCGAATACATTCCGCTTCTGATGTTTTTCCTGATCGGAGAAATGACAAAATCAATAAAACGAGAATATTAAGATCACACCAAGCAGATACAATAATCTCGGGAGAGAAGGCTGGGAAATGACGACGAAGTAAGAATCATACTGGAAATGTCGATAGTGATGCTGTCTTACAATATTGTTCAAGTGTTCTGATGTACCCAACATCCAGGATGGCAGAAATAGCCCAATCATATTCTGTGAAAAGCATCAATAGGATACGAACACAATCATGGCGAGACAAACCTTTCGCAAGAATGAGGAGAGAATTCAGCATTACAGGACGCAGTGGTTTGCACTCTCCACCCAACTGGCGTAGAAACACTTCAACCAACCTCTAAAAACATTTCAGGGTGACGTCGAGAAGAAGTCGTCAAACTGTATCTTTCGCTTTTGCGTTGTCACCTCGAGGAGTGGATGAATCCTTGCCAACAAGCATAAAATTTCGGATCGACTAACAGATGGGAGGATGTCTACTGTGTCGATAGAACACGGATGGTTAAGTCTCGCTCCACAAATCTTTTCATTTGGCTTGATCAGATTTCCCTTTCTCGTTCTTTTTGGCGGTGACGGTTTATTCAGCAACGAGTCAAAATGATCATTCGGTGACATGAAACGTGAAATTCAATCTCCCAATCTCTCTTTTCCCTTCATTCTCCTCAAAATCTCAAATTCATCCCTCTCTCCTCACTCACACTTTGAAGGTACTTCACAATACGAGTGCTTGTCACACTTTCTTTCTTCATCAGCCATCCTTCTATTGCATCTTCGTGTCCTGCTTCTCGTTGTCTCCCCACTCGTTTCTTCCATCTCTCTTTCTCGTCCTTCTTCATTGTCTCATCGTCTTCTCTGATCCGTTCCAGTCTCAACCCCAAACCATCCTCGTCTGTCTTCTCCACCAACCACCCAACTTCCCATTCCTCTCTTCCGGTCTCCACAATCTCACCGTCATTGAACAGATCCCTCTCGAGTCGCAATGTCCGGTCCAAAAGATCAGTGATTCGGCTCGACAGCTCCGGCTCCAAAAGATGATGGATCATGGAAAGCATGATATCTCTCATGCAGTAACCCTTCATAATGAATTCGTCTCGCTGAAAAATGAACTGCAGATATTGCTTGGCTGGTTTTAACGCACGTTCAAACTGCAACATTCGGATTCTCGTACACTCCTCTGCCCGAGATAGGTCGCGTTTGGCTGTGTCGATCAGTTCGACGATTGTCCAGATGAGTCTCAAATGGAATTGACCATGTGTGGTAAGAACTGACATCGGTTTGGACGTGTCGATCACTCGCTGGACCAGATTCTCTTCCAGCAAGCGAGGAATTAGGCGACAGTGATAACAAGCGAGATCGATGATCACTTTCAGATGAGAGGTGCGTGTCGGCGAAGAGCGGCGGCATGTTCGCTCCAAAAGCGAGCACAGCTGAGGAATATCGGCAAAAACGCGTCGAAAATCAGTTTTGATTGAAGAGGCGGCGCTACAGACACATGTTGCTACACAATCCCATACCCGGTCGAGAACTTTGATCAACAGGTCAGATCGATGCGCTGGTGGACAAGTCGATTGAGTTTTCTCGCGGTCTCGCAGATCGAGGCAGACGATGATAATTGATTTGAGAAGAGGAACAAAGTTGGAGTCGATCAGAATCTGGACAAGATGAGAGGAGACAAATGCAGACTGTTTCAAAAGGGGGATGGTCTCGTTTCACGAGCAAGAAGCCGAGGAGAGAGAGTCCTTTACTAAGAACTTCCAGAACAGCGTCTCTGGTGAGAGATGGTGATTCGTCGTGAAGAGTTGTGGAGAGAGCAGGGTTGGCTGGATCGCCAAATGACGATTCGATGAAGCGTGACGTGATTTGTGAAACACGTTCGGCAAGCATAGAACAAAGTCGTTCTGCGAAGGGGACACGCTCCGAGGAACTGTCAGTCGAATTAGAACGGATGCAGCTTTCTTGGAGGAACTCGAAAAGCTGTAGATCAAACTGGCTCCGTGTATAGAGGGCTTTGAGAGCCATTCTCGAAACCTCTAAATGTGGCGAGAAACACAGCTCGGCGAGAATCGGTGTGAATTCGAAATCTGATGTATCATCCTCAAAATGAGCGATAACTGCGAGAAATTTGGTTTTGTGGTGGGCGAGCAAGGTGGAAGACGATCGAACGGAGGAAGTCAACAAAAACAGACAGTCGCCGAGCTGGAACAAGAAGATTGAAAATAATGAGAAATTCAAACGCATTCTATCATATAGCGACCTCGGTCTGTTGTCATCAAGTCGAGAAGGAAATATGGGATCGACGATTCACAGATTCGAATACATTCCGCTTCTGATGTTTTTCCTGATCGGAGAAATGACAAAATCAATAAAACGAGAATATTAAGATCACACCAAGCAGATACAATAATCTCGGGAGAGAAGGCTGGGAAATGACGACGAAGTAAGAATCATACTGGAAATGTCGATAGTGATGCTGTCTTACAATATTGTTCAAGTGTTCTGATGTACCCAACATCCAGGATGGCAGAAATAGCCCAATCATATTCTGTGAAAAGCATCAATAGGATACGAACACAATCATGGCGAGACAAACCTTTCGCAAGAATGAGGAGAGAATTCAGCATTTCTGGATGCAGTGGTTTGCACTCTCCACCCAACTGGCGTAGAAACACTTCAACCAACTTCTAAAAACATTTCGGAGTGACGTCGAGAAAATGTGGTTAAACTGTATCTTTCACTTTTGCGTTGTCACCATGAGGAGTGGATGAATCCTTGTCAAAAAGCATGAAATTTCGATTCGATGAGTTGATGTCCACTGTATCGATAGAACACGGATGGTTGAGTCTTGCTCCACAAATATTTTCATTTGGTTCGATCAGCTTTGATGGGCTTTTGAGGACTGCATAAAACATGTATTGGCTTGAATCAGTGTATTTTTCTTCTTTCCGCCAAAGTGACGAGTCATATCACAGTGAAAGCCAGACTCTCGTCTGAATCAAGATGAAGTGAAAACAATCCCAAAAAAGACCATCACCAATCATTGTCCCATTGTCTTGCTTTCTGATACTCCGTTGCTGCCGTCGTCGAGTTTCCCCACTCATCCTCCCCATTCACACTCAACCTCTCTTGCGGCCGAGCCTTCGATTTCTCGCTTGGCCGTCTCGCACTGTGATGAATCTGTGTCTTCGCATTCGCGTCGTTCTGCGAGAGGAGATGAGTGTTGTTTGTGTTGCTTTCTGACACTTTCCGTGCTCGGCGAGGAACGGCCGGCTTCTTCTGTTCCGGCTCATCGAAGATCATCTTCCCGTGAGCCCAATACAGAGCAGTGATATTTCCAGATGAAACAGGCCTACCAAATATCACCCATAGGGAGATATATGGATGACCAGCGTCAAAACGTGTCCATTTGAAAATACGGATGTAGTATGGGCTTGATCTCGTGTCCCATCGCTATCTCCTTTACGATTCGTGAAATCAATGAGCAAAAATCACCCCCCTTCCAATCGCCAACCCATTCCTGCTGTCAGCGAATTTGAGCTCGATGAACTTGTCAGACTCATAGTGGCACTCGACGGCTATAATCCCCAACGAAACGGGAGAAACGAACAGTTAGATCGAGACCAAGAGCGGAAGGAAGAGATATTCAACAAATATCGGGATAAAGGTGCAAATGATAATGATATATACCAACAGATTATTAACCACCTTACCAAGAAACTAATTCTCCAAGATCATATGATCAAACAACAGCAGCGAGACAATGCCAATCAAAACATTGTGGATTCTCAATCTCAAACAATCAATTTGATCAGAAAAATCTTGCGAAAGATATACCCAGACTTGAAACTAACTCTCAAACACCCGAAGAACAAGAAAGAACCAAACGTCCCTTTTTTGTTACTCAACGATGGCCATATCCTGTTTTCCAAGAATAACCTCAAGAATCAAACTCAAATCGTGTCAACTCCGCTTCTTTTCCGTCCCTTATTCAATCCCATCCTCCATCATCTTTTGCAGTTCATCCTGCGATACTTCTCTAAAGACTCAACCGAAAAGCATCCCGGCGCAGTGTTCTCTATTACTGGAGACCAAGGAATTGGCAAAACGTCGCTGATGCTGATTCTGATGAGTGCCTTGTCTGAGTGTAACCTCGGCTACTACTATCGGAAAGGGACCGATGGAGATACCGCCACAGAATTCATCAGCACGAAAGATGAAAATGGAGATGTCGTGTTTACCAAATTGAAAAGGGAAGGAGAACCAGCCGCACGCATCCGAATCTATGATGACAATCTCCCTTTCCAAATACCCAATAAAGGAACTCTGTCGATCATCTTCACCTCTCCTGATCCGAATCGATTGAAGAATAACCTTTCAAAGTCATTTCGCCATTTCATCTTCCGCTTGCCGACATTCTCACTTGCAGAGGATGCTGTCGCCATGGTGGGCTGCACCCCAACTGTGCCGTTCGCTCTGCTCTCCCCTGAGGACATGGAACTCCGAAAAGAAGAACAGGAGATTCTCCTCTCAATCGAGCGAGAAAAAGAGGAGAGAGCCAGACAATTGCCATCCGAACTGGAGCGGCCCAAAATGTCGTCGGAACAAGAAGCTGCAGCACAACTTATCAAGTATCTCGCTAAGAACCCAAATCCGTTGATAACAAAATGGGATGATGTCGTGACTAATGTTGTCAAACGTCTCCTTGATCATCCAAGCCTGAATCAAGAACACCACCCAATCCTCCATGCGTTCTTGATCAATTTAACAGAGCAATTCGGCAAACGGAACAGTACCGTCGAACTACTGAAGTCCTTTCGCGCAGACTCCCAAAAGAAAGACCCCCACTCACCACAACCAGCCCCCACACAAAAGGAAGACTCCTCAAGAACAGAAGAAGATGAATGGAAGGAAGTCACCGAACAACTGACACGTCTCCTCACTCCGACAGATAACTCCAAATCTTCCGATAATGAAAATGGAGAGACAGCGAAAAGACCAAACTTTTCGGAAATGGAAGACACTCCAGAATCAATTGTTCGTTACATCAGTGTGTACCTTGGGCCACAGAACTTCAACACATTTCACTTGTCGCTGTATCGTTCGATCGTTGAATCTCGAGATGAGCCAACTGATGAAAAACGCTTCCACAAAATTGTATCCGACTGGATCAGGCATTTCGATATCACCTCTGGGAGAGACGAGGAACAAACACCAACCGTGACACAGGCACAAATTGGCAAACAATTACTAACCGAGCTCATCCTCTCTGACCCAACCATGCCGAAGGAAGGTCTTACGGATGATGAACTGATTACCATGGGAACAAATCATTTTTTTGAACACGTGCTGGCGAAACTTCCGCCACCTCCCGATGTCCAAGCTGAAACTCGCGACTTCTCTGCCTCTCTCTTACACTCTCTCCAGACTAATCAGCCAGCATTGCCTGTCTCATCCAAATCAACAGTCCCACTCAACGCACAACTTGTGAATCTGAAGAAACACATCAACGAAAAAGACACCGACGATTTCAAGATTCGCCAAGAATTGCGAAAGAAGGTGGAGTTGATCAAGAAGGGGATCGAAGACGGTGAAGGCACAACGAAAGACGATGAAGACAAAGCTCGAATCAATCGATTCGACACAGCGTGTGACACTCTGTTCGACACTTTGATCGACATGATCATCACTCCTCCTCCATACGATTCTTACCAACACACTCTGCCGTCCCTCTTCGACCTCCCGATATCGATTCATAGCTCCGACACCGCTTTCCGAAACAGCCTCATACGTCTTCTCACCAAACCGAGCGAGGACATACAACCTGAAGAAGAGTTGCGCATCATTGTTCAGAAACTGGTTCAGTAGATCCTCGATTCACAAACTGACGCGAATTGTCTGATCTCAGTGAAAACCAATTCGAATTTCGACAAAAGGAAGAAGGCACAGATCGTATGTGATCTCCTGACAATGATTGTGAATCTCCAACACGAATCAGTGGAGACGAGACTCGAGTCAGTGAGGAAGGAAATCGAAGATGTTCGAGATCGACTGTCGTTCGTGTTACTGATGGATCGCTTTTTCTTTGTTGCTCAAGACATGAATATTCTTGTGACTCCCCACTCGATCCTGAAGGGCCTGTCCGAACGCGCAGAATCAACGAATGATCGATTGAATGTCGAGCGACGGCAAGTGTTTCACCGAAATGTGAGAGACACTGGATTGAGTGAATGGGTCCAAACAGCAACTGAGACACTCCTTGAACTGATTGACACACCCGAGACTGATTGTGTGAACGATGACGAAGTGCCAAAGACGAGGAAGATGCAACTTGAAGAAAGGGTGTTAGACACAGTGACACCGTCCATTCTGAAGAATGTGAATGGAATCATCAAGACATTCTTCGCTGCTCATGAAAACGGACACAATCCTGTTGACAACCCAAAATGGCTGGCCATTGTTCGTTCGATGATGAACACTCTTTTGTTCCTGATCGACGCCGGAATGTCTCGACACGAAGTGATGTCTCGCTGCGAAAGACTTGGGGAGCTGTTGGAAGCAGTCTACGAAGGACACAAGATTCATTTGGAGAGTGTATCTGAATACTCACTCCATCGTGCTGATCTTGATGACGAAGATGATGACGATGAGAATGCCGCCGATTATGTGAATGACTTGACCATCTTCTCAACTCATTTGAGCGCAATGAAATATCAACCAACCGACGGAAAGGACAGTGAAGCGACACAGCCAGATTTTGATGTGGAGTCTCTGAGAACTCTTGAACTCCCTCGAACACTCCAAATCGGATCCACATCTCAGGATTGCCTGGAACGAATGTCGATTGCTCTCTTCGCTCGAAACCTGCTCTGGTTCCTCACAGTTGGCAATCTTCCAATGGACGATGAAAGCTATGTCAACCAATTCTACTATGAATTCTTGCAAGATAAGAATCCTGAAGATGTTGTTCATCGCTCGTTTGTGGACTTCATGAACATGACTTGTCTCCTCTCGCAGCGGAATTTCGGGCTGAAGCGGGAAGAGTTCGATAAGAGACTGACGAATGAAGAAGCTGCCTTGGAAAGTGGGACTTACACCCTGCAGAAGATGAGAGAGTCACTGTCTCTGCTCTCACCAACGGACTTCGTGACTTTCTCCCGTCGTGATGATTTGTTGATTTCTCCCGATGACCTGGCCAGGTATTACCCACTTGAAGCCAAAAACCAGCCATTCTTGCCACTCACGACCAGACAGGTTGGTGTTCATCTTCTGCTGTGGGCGTCGACAGAGCTGCTATCGAAGGCAGCTTGTGGAGTAAAATCCAAACAGTCTGGCACTGATCAGACCGCAAGTTGTCTAAACGTAACTCGTGCGTCGATCTTCGGGCCGTCGCCACGATGGCTGACATCGACAGATGTTCGGACAAACAGAGGGCTGTCGTTCTTGTGGGATGGAGTTCTGAAAAGTGAAGACGACCATGCATTGTGGCGTTCAGATAAATCGAACCACAGCCAAATGATGAGCTTTAATACTGATCGGATATTGTTCGAAAACACTCTGGATGCCGCTTGGGACGACATGACCGCACTGGTTCCAGTTCTCTCAGATTACAAGAAAGAGAAAGGACCGCCCACACATCAAACTGCAGTTTATTCTTTGATGGGGATGAAAACCAAAGCAGCAATCGAAAAGATGAAGTCACAAATCTCTTTTGTGGCTGTGTCACCCTTCGTGGAGAAGATCATGCGATCGGAAGCGATCTCCGCAATCGCTCGACTGTCGACTCAAAAGGACTACGAAGAATTCCGCAGACTCCAAGCAGTTAAACACATCGACAACTTGCCAACATCTTTGGAAGTGCCTCTTGTTTGCATCTCATTCCTTCTGAACTTTCCAACACCAATCAAGTTCAGCACAGCAACCACATCATTTCATCACAAACTCGTGCGCAGCAACACAAAGAAACATTTCTCGAGCTACTCCCCAGTTCTCGAAACAAAAACAAGGATTATCACTTCAATGCCGATGCTAACCTTCCCCAATCTCTCAAACCGAAGCGTCCATGACATGACACTTCCACAGTCACTCTCTGAAACGAAACGAGGAGAGACTGATTTCTATTTTGCCGAAGTTCTTCACAAAGTGAAAGACGGGTCAATGCCAGAGATTGATGGACTGGTTGTGTCCAGAGGGAGTGATACAACACGTGAAACGATCTTCATGCCGATTCAGGCGACAAAGTCGATAACTCGGCCTGAAATGGAAGATGGGATGGTACTGATCCAACAACTGCTGTTCCAAGTGATGTGTCATTTGGAGCCATCAGAAAGGATTGTGCCGTTGTTCAATTCGCCAACAAGACCGAAATCCCAATACTATCAGATTGATGAGGAGGAAACATCACTCCCTTGGCAGACAGGGATTCTGGGCTTCCACATGGTGTCGTCTTTCCTTCAGTTCGAAGAGAACACTCTGAAACACATGGCGAGCATTCTCCGCCATCGCGATCATCCACTCGTGACGACACGAACTGAACCACACTCCTCGATAACAACACGTGAGATCACAGACACCCTCCTCGCGAATGTTGGACACTATCCGACATTCTCGACAGAATTCGATCCGTGGACGACCTCACTCCCCCCAGTGAGCAACCCAACTGATCCCTCCCCCGCTCTGCCATTTCGATGGAGACTATTTTACGACATATTTTGGACATCATCCTCGGCCCGTAGGTTCGTCCATCGTGCCAATCTCCCTCTATTCAAGAAGGATGAGGAGAAAGCAAAGAAATGGCTGGATCGAATGGTTCGCAGAACAATGCAGGAACTGAATCGAGTTGGAATCAGTCCCGATGAGCTGGGTGAATCGGATACAGAGAGAATCAACACATTTTCAGACTTCCTCCTCTTCACAGCAATCTCGTATCGAAGGAACAAACTCGTGGATCCGACCTCTATATCGACCACAAGTGCAGATGACGCTTTGTTTGTCCTGCTTGTTAAAACAATCATTAGACCAGTCAAATCTGAAACTCTCAAAAGTCTTCTCGCATCAATCAATGACAAAACACCACAAAGTGCTCAGATTGACCATAACGAGCGTCTCAGATCTTTGGACCAGCTGTGGAGACATCCATGCATCGAAACAAGACTGCACATTGTTCAACAGATCATGTCGAACCATGCGATGAAGCGCATCAGGTCTCCCGCCCAGGAGTGTATCTCCGTGCTTCAGAGCAAGAAGGATGGAGGAGTGTTCCGAGTTCCAGCGAGAAACAACCTTTCAGCGATTCTGCACTGTGGAACAGTTCTACTCGACAGCATCACTCCCCTCCCCGACATCGACACCTCTCCAACAGTGGATCATGATTTACCGCTTCTCACTTCTCCTCTCACTCTTAACCCAACTGGGGTTCAAGTTTCAACTCCTCCACACTCTCAATCCACCTCAGAACCACCACCTCGATCAAAAACACTGCGAATTCCTCTGCATTCGTTCGTTCTGGCGAAATATGGTTTCTCTGATTCGATTCCTGCTCTGTGCGAACTCACACAAAGTCAATTGAGAAAGCATGTGACGAATGTGGCACCAGCACCACTGAGTCGATGGCATCCGCGTCGAGTTGTGATTGATCCGTCGCTCTTCGCTCAACACATTCCGCTAGTTGAATCGTTGTCATTGTTCACCTCTTTCATCCATCGCCTGTTCGACAATGCTTTCATTCCTGTGACGACATCTCTCTCAACAGAGATTGCAGACCTTCCACTTGACGAGCCATTCCTTCTGTCTCAAATTCGGAAGATCGAAGACATCCTCAGCTCAGTCGATCTGGAGAAGCACGACAGACTTCGGGATCTTCTCTCCCAACTCTCATCCATTCAAACTTCCGAACAAGCATCCACCATTTTCTCTCTCCTCCCCACAATCCGATCATCTTTCAGGCGAGATCCTCTCCCACCACAACAGACCTCTCCGAACCGAAAACCACTCTCAGTTCAACAAGTGCGGGACGTGCTTACAACCATCGAATCAATCGAAGCCATCAGACTCAATCCGACTCTCTTCTTTGTGAAATCTGGGAGTGATTTTTTCACTTCATCGAACATGTCTTGCTTGGATGGTGTGGACACGACGACAGAATCTCGCGCCTTCCCGATTGCGTTCAGCACAGAATACAAAGAAACGGATCTGCGAGAAGAATTGAAGCAAGTGTTCGAACCATTGACACGCCTTCTGCCAGATGACTTCCCGACAGGGCGTCCATCACTCATGCATGTTGACAATGAAGGAAACCAGAAACAAAGGAACGCTTCATCATCGAAGAAAGAAGCAGAAGACAGAGCTCAAGCAATTGTGGACTCAGCGATTCTGAGAATGGGAGCGACATCGAGAACGCCTCTCTTCATATTTGTTGTTGATGAGGGTCTCGCTGACCACTCGAGTCTGCCGATGTCACTTCTTTCGTCCGACGGGAGTGTTGGTTGTGGGATGATGCGACAACGAAGCCTTGCGGATGTTCTGTGGATCCTGTTTCTGACTCGAATCTCGCGCGAAGTGATGGCTCTCCCACTCAACACTTCCATCAACTCTTCTGATTTCTCAAACTCTGTCATCCTGTTCCTTTCCAACGTTCTCATCGACGCAAAGGTCATCCAACACAGTTTCTATTCATGCTCTATTCCAACCGTCCTCAACACTCTCACCTCTCGTGCAACCACTCGTCGTCTCAACTATCGCAACAGGATCTCCTCTGTCGGTCTTGAGCTGCTCGAATCGGCGTATCCTCACGTGAAAGACCAAACCCACGTTCTTCTTCTTTCCCATCTTTTGATGGCTTGCCCATCTGGTCGAAACGGAAGGTCACGATTGGATGCCCTCGTCAATCATCCATCACCCAAAATCGGACTCGTCGCTCTGATTCGCTGGTTCCAGCTTCTGTCTTCGTTCGCAAAGAAAATCAAATTCGAAAAAGCAATTGAAAGCAATGGTTTCACCCTCGCAAAGATTGAAACGCTACTGCTGCGTGCATTCTATCAGATCGTCGAACATGACGGTCCAGATGACCTCATCACTCAGCTGTACGAAGCGATCAAATCTCTTCGGATACTTGAACGACAACCGTTGTTCTTCAGGACAGCGCAGCAACATACACTTCAGGAACTCAAACTTGTGGCTGACACACGCTGCAAGACTCACGCAAAGGACAGCCCTCGCGCGAAAGTTCTCGCAAAAGTCAACGGCTTGATCGATACTGTTCTTGCTCTCAGCCTAGTCGCCCATCAGAACATTCAAGGCATATCATCTCACAGACCAGATTTTCAAGTCATGACAATCACCCAACCAAACTCTCAAGGCACCTTCTCCACCAAGCGAAGAGGCAGTGTGTAGGAGTCTTCTGTCGTGATAGACAAGTGAAGATTCCGGAATGACCAGTCCCACAAACATCTCAAACGCGTTGTTTTCTGGTTCAGCATCAATCTGAGTAACTTCAAACCCGAATAGGAGTCTCGAAAGGGGCCATAAATGACAGGATCACTCAATTCACCACTGCACTTCACGTTTTTGTTTGAAATATGGGAGATTTCTGCCAAAGTGACGAGTAATATCACAGTGAAAGCCAGACTCTCGTCTGAATCAAGATGAAGTGAAAACAATCCCAAAAAAGACCATCACCAATCATTGTCCCATTGTCTTGCTTTCTGATACTCCGTTGCTGCCGTCGTCGAGTTTCCCCACTCGTCCTCCCCATTCACACTCAACCTCTCTTGCGGCCGAGCCTTCGATTTCTCGCTTGGCCGTCTCGCACTGTGGTGAATCTGCGTCTTCGCATTTGCGTCGTTCTGCGAGAGGAGAGGAGTGTTGTCTGTGTTGCTTTCCGACACTTTCCGTGCTCGGCGAGGAACGGCCGGCTTCTTCTGTTCCGGCTCATCGAAGATCATCTTCCCGTGAGCCCAATTCAGAGCAGTTATATTTCCAGATGAAACAGGCCTACCAAATATCACCCATCTGGAGATATTTGAATGACCGCTGACAAAACGTGTCCAAAGAAAACGGAGGTAGTATGGGCTTGATCTCTTGTCCCGTCGCTATCTACTTTACGATTCGTGAATTCTATGAGCAAAAATCACCCCCCTTCCAATCGCCAGCCCATTCCTGCTGTCAGCGAATTTGAGCTCGATGAACTTGTCAGACTCATAGTGGCACTCGATGGCTATAATCCCCAACGAAACGGGAGAAACGAACAGTTGGATCAAGGCCGAGAGCGAAAGGAAGAGATATTCAACAAATATCTGGATAAAGGTGCAAATGCCAATAAAACAATCGTGGATTCTCAATCTCAAACACTAGAAGAACAAGAAAGAACCAAACGCTCCATTTATGTTGCTCAAAGATGGCTATATCTTCTTTTCCAAAAGTTGGCTGAAGAATCAAACTGAAATCGTGTCAACTCCGCTTCTTTTCCGTCCATTTTACAATCCCATCCTCCATCATCTTTTGATGATTCTGATGAGTTCATCGTGAACGTGCACATACCAACACTTCTCAAACTCGAAACTGAGGCTGGCCAACGCTCTTATTCTCTCAAAACGAAAAACCCTCTCACTCATAGCAGCGACCAGTACCACAAACATCTCGAAAGAGTTATTTCCTGGTCCAGCATCAATCTCATGAACTTCAAACCGGAATAGGAGTCTCGAAAGGGGCCGTAATTTGCAGGATCACTCAATTCACCAATCCTTTTACGTTTTTCGTTTGAAATATGGGAGATTTCTGCCAAATTGCCCAGGGATCACAGAGGATAGAAGTGATGAGGAAAATTCAAGTCAATCCAGGTATTTTTAAACATTGGAAAGGCAGTTCAATATGATCAAGCCAAAATAAAAGATTTGTGAGCAGGAATCAACCATCCGTGTTCTATCGACACAGTAGACATCTTCCCATCTGTTAGTCGATCCGAAATTGCATGCTTGTTGGCAAGGATTCATCCACTCCTCGAGGTGACAACGCAAAAGCGAAACAAACAGTTTGACGACTTTATCTCGACGTCACCCTGAAATGTTCTCAGAACTTGGTTGAAGTGTTTCTGCGCCAGTTGGATGGAAAGTACAAACCACTGCGTCCATTCATGCTGGATTCTCTCCTCGTTCTTGCGAAAGGTTTACCTCGACATGAATGTGTTCCTATTTAGTTGATGCTTTTCATAGAATCTGATTGGGCCATTTCTGCCATACTGGATGTTGGGTACATCAAACCACTTGAACAATTTTGCGAACAGACCAATCCATCTGATGTTCCAGTGTGATTCTTGTTTCTTCATCATTTCTCAGATTTCTCTCCCACAATTGTTGTATCTGCTTGGTGTGATCTTAATATTCTCGTTTCATTATTTTTTTGTCGATTCTTCGATCAGGGAAAACATCAGAAGCGGAATATCTTCGAATCTGTGAATCATCGATCCCATCTTTCCTTCTCAAGTCGTTGGTGTCCAACCCAGAACCCCATCTGTTAAAAGCAGTTTGACTTCCTCCCAATTTCCATTATTCTTATCCCAGCTCACTGATTGTCTCTTGCTGTTGATATCAAACTTTCGATTACATTCCGCCTTCCTCGCTCACCACGAACCTAAATATCTCGCATCTATCGATCATTTTGTGAGTCATGAGTTCTCTGCTCCACAATTGCTGAATCTGACTCAACAATGTTTCTCCCCACAACTCGACATGTCGAAGATGGCTCTCATCGCACTCTTCTTGCGAAGCAAGTCTGATTTAGCAACTCGCGACTACCTCCACACCCACAAAATGCGTTCTACTTCGACTGACACTTCCTCGGAGCTTGTCCCCTTCACAGAACGACTTTGTTCGATGCTCGCCGAGCGTGTTTCACAAATCCCGTCACTCTTCACAGAATCGTCACCTGGCGATCCAACCAACACTGCTCTCTCCACAACACTTCACGACGAATCACCATCTCTCACCAGAGAAGCTGTGTTGGAAATGCTCTGTGAAGGACTCGCTCTTCTCAACCTTCTTCTTGCCAAGACGAACTGCTCCTTTGCAAAAGTCTGCCTTTGTCTCTTCTCATCTTGTCCAGGTTCTGATCGACAGCAACTTGATTCCTCTTCTCAAGTCCACCATCATTTGCTACCTCGACCAGATTGAGCTGCAGAAAACCGAGTCGCTTCGTCCAACTGCGGTCCACTCTAACCTGTTGATCAACATTCTCGACCATTCAAGGGACAGCGCTGCTTCTTGTCTCAGCACCTCTCATAAGTCTCTCACTCGAGTTGTTCAATCCACCTTCTCCGATGTTCCGGAGCTGTGCTCACTTTTGGTGCGAACATGCCAGCACTCATCACCGACACACACCTCTCATCTGAAATTGATCATCAACTTCGGCGAAGATCTCCCTCACCTGATTCCACCGATGCTGGAAGAGAATTTGATCGAACAGGTGTTCAACAAATGCAAGCCGATGACAGTTCCAACTGCACATCGAAATTTCCATGGGAATCTCATCTTCTCCGTAGCATCCAGCTTGATGTTGGATCCGGAAGACATAACTGAAGACGAAGAAGAGCAGAAAAGAATCGTGAACTTGCAGTTTGAACGTGCGTTGAAACCAGCAAAGCAATATCTCCAGTTCATTCTTCAGCGAGAAGTATTCATTCCGGAGGATGTCTCAAGCTGCTTTGGTCTGTCATTTCGAATTACTGAGCTTGTAGAACAGACGTTGAAGCTCGAGCGAGATGTGTTCAAATGTGGTGCGATTGTGGAGACAGGAAGAGAGGAGTGGGAAGTGGGGTGGTTGATGGAGAAGACAAAGGAGGATGATTTAGAGAGGATTCTGGGGTGGATCCGATACATTGATTTTGGAATGAATACGAATGAGAAACAAAGATGGAAGAAGAGAGCGGAGAGACAGCGAGAAGCAGGACACGAAGATGCGATAGAAGGATGGCTGATGAAGAAAGACAGTGTGACAAGCAGTTATATTGTGTCGTACCTTCAAAGTGTGAGTGTGGAGAGAGGGATGAACAACACTCTGTGAGAAGGATGGAGGGAGAGTCGAGATTGGGATATTGAATTTCACGTTTCATGTCACCGAATGATCATTTGTGGAAAAATTTGTGAAAACTTGGGACAGCAAGCCCCCGTACCACTTATAAAAACTTTCGTCTGGTGGATAATTGGGTGATTCTCAGTCAATTAAGGCAAAACACTATGGTGCGTTTGTAAAATTCATTTTTTCCCTATTTCTTACACATCTGCTCTGCAGACAGAGGACATGTGATTTTTTGGATTTCAAGCATGATCGCGCTCGAAATAGCCTGTTTAAGATCAGCACATTTTTGCACACTTTTTGTAACAAAACATGTTTAAAGAGAGAGAAAGGATGTAAATCAACAAAAAAAGATGTATCTGTGTGATAGAACGGAGATAAATCATCCATTAAAGAGAAAAATGGAAAAAATGTGAAATTTCTGTGTTGATCGAGAGAAATTCTATGTTTTTTTGAAAATGAAAAAAGTTCACAAATGATGTATTTCGAGATGATAGACGAAAATAGTTGATTATTTTGGAGAGTTTCTGCGTCTGTGTAATTTGGCGACGCTTGCCTTATTTCACTGAGAATCACCCAATTAGATGTGAATGAGCATCATTCGGTGGTTGATGACTTGTTTTGGTGCCTCTAGAGGAAATACCGCACTTTTTTTCTCATCTCATTTTCTCACTCCCTAGTCATTATATTGAGCGATCGGTGGATCTATCCGAAAATAATCACATATTTATGTAGTCAGAGTCCTCCTCATTCACAAAGTTCACAAAAAATCTGAGATACTTCGTTTTTACGAGCTGGGGTACGCTCAGGGGTATTGGTACCGGAGGAAATTATGGGTAAAACACTGTTGGTGGAGGCAGAGAAAGTTCTCTTTTTGCCACTCTGATGCTTTGGGTGGTTCTTTTTTGAAAATGAAAAAAATACCAAATTCTACTTCGAAGAAATGGCAACTGAATCACAGAGAAGGTTGAAAACCTCTTATTGAGCAAATGCGGAGCTGATCGTTTTTGCTCATTTTCTTCATTTTTACAAGTGTGAACTGGAAAAACAACTATCAGATTCAATATTCAAATCTCCACCTCTACCATTCTTTTTCCTCCATTTCCATAAACTTTCTCCGTTGTCAATGAAATCCTTGGCGATCAACACTCTCGAACGAGTGTTTGTTGAGCAGGGACACGGAAGTGATATTCGACTTTGGCAGCCGAACTGAAGTTTTCTGGAAGACATTAAAACAGAAATTTGGATTTTTACATGGAATATCATCGATAGCCATCTCGGAATGTCGTCATCTCAATCAGATGGTCGGATCTAGTCATGGAAAAGGACAAAATCACCAAATATCCCATTTTGAAACATATACTCGTTCTTGATTCTATATCTTCCGTCAAAATAGGACCTATTACATCTGTCTACACTTTGAAAAAAACTGGCAATAATTCTATATCCAAGCACATTACCTGCAGACAATCTCCACTGTTTGATGAAAAAACGCCACATTTTCCGAATAGTCCGATGTGAATACCATCTACAGCAATCTGGGCGACATTTGCACAGGAATCAAAAAAGGACTCCAAAACTAGACAATTGAGTAATCACTATTTTCTCTTCACTTTTACGGTTTTTTGCTTCTTTCCATTTCAAAATGAGATATCTCGTTTTCCATATTATCGGGGTGGCGGGAAAAACTTGGGCGGGCTCTTAGTCGATTCTGGCACTATTTAGCTTAATTTTCACTTCATACAGTGCCTTTACATGTTTCCTATTTTCAAAAAACGCTAAGTAAAAAACTCATAGTGTCGTGATGGGTGAGAACGGCGAAGAGTCAGGTCTGATCTGACTTACTATGACTTTCATTCTCAATTAAAGGCGAAATTACTAATATTCATCCTGTTTTACTCTCATTTCATCAAAATTTTCGAAAGATTATACACTTCTGGACGGTGAAATGACATCGAAATTATCCTCGACGATTTCGATCCCTAAGGCGTCTCAGCCTCCTCCGTTCCCTCCGCCACCTCATCTCTTCGCCTGTGAGAGATTAAAACTCAGAAAAAGAACAAAACCATACGTTTGTCGAAGTATTCGCCATTTCGCCGGATCACGTGCTGAAGTCGTTTCATCCATTCTTTGAATATTTTAATTCGGTCTCTTCGTGATATCAGCTCCATTTGGGCAAGTATTGCGTTTGTTAACTCTTGTGTCGTTCTGTATGTTTTTTTTTCCATGTTTGATTTTAATCGCCCGAAGATCGCAAAGTCACACGGCGATATATCGGGAGAATAAGGAGGATGGGGGATGAGAGTCATCCCGCTCTCATCCAAATAGTCCGAGATCAATGCAGCTTTGTGTGGGGCCGCATTATCATAGTGAATGAATATCGGCTGTGTATCTTCATGATTTGTCAGGTATCTGTCCATCGGGATGAGTATTCTGTCTCTGAAATAGGTTGCCGTCATCCTTGTGTTCGCCACCTGTGGTTCAACGACAGGGACATGATCGATCCCAAAAATAAACAAAACATGACTTTTCTGGTCCAATGATTGCGTGATATCCTCGTTGCCCCTGGATTTGGTCCGTTCACCCACACATGGTGGTGATGGTACTCGAACGTAAACTGGCTTTCATCACCGGTAAAGATATTTGTCCATTCTCGATCTTTATTCGCTTTCAGAATACGAAGTATGCGTCTAGATTCAACCTTTCGTGTTCTTTTCTGAGCATTCGTGAGCACATGAGGGACTGCTTTGATGATGTATTTCTTGTGAGGTATGTATTTCTTGATGTGATCACGGACGGTTGATCTTGGTTTCCTACAAACCTTGGCAATTTTCTTAACTGAGATGTGTGGATCTCGTTCCATCTCTGCCGTGATCCTAGCCGTTGTTGCCACACTTCGTGGGCGTCCGGGTGGCTTACGTGATTCCAGTCTGAAAGAACCGTCCTCTAATTTGCGGTACTGATTCCGAATTGTTTGAAGGCACGGGGGGTTTGTTGAAACTCGGAGTAAATCTGCATAGCAATCTTTAGCAGAGAGGCCTCTTCGATGATTAGCTTGTATGTTTGATCTGTCTCTGATTCTGACAGTTTCAGTCGTCATTAAAAAATGGGTCTCTCAACTCCGAAATCTCTTAAGCACAGTTAAGTCGTCATGATAACAAACGTATCTATCTCATATTTCTCATTACATCACCTCTTATTGTGACTAGGAACAACGTTCTTTTCTGAAGGCGTAAACAAGACACAAAGCATCAACCGTTTGTATGATTACTACAAAACTTCTGGTCTGATTTCGTTTCTTCTTTCTCATGATTCAACCATTTTCCACAGGATTTAGACTCTGTTCTCGTGCAGAAATGATTCACAAATCACGAGACAAGACACTGAGAACACGATCACGTTTTCCCTTCAATCATTCGAGAATAAATCTAACGAAATGAACCATTGAGGCAAGTGAACTGTGATGAGGTGGCGGAGGGAACGGAGGAGGCTGAGACGCCTTAGGGATCGAAATCGTCGAGGATAATTTCGATGTCATTTCACCGTCCAGAAGTGTATAATCTTTCGAAAATTTTGATGAAATGAGAGTAAAACAGGATGAATATTAGTAATTTCGCCTTTAATTGAGAATGAAAGTCATAGTAAGTCAGATCAGACCTGACTCTTCGCCGTTCTCACCCATCACGACACTATGAGTTTTTTACTTAGCGTTTTTTGAAAATAGGAAACATGTAAAGGCACTGTATGAAGTGAAAATTAAGCTAAATAGTGCCAGAATCGACTAAGAGCCCGCCCAAGTTTTTCCCGCCACCCCGATAATTTATTTAAGGCTGGCCTCCGGTTCCAAAACCCCTGGGTACGCTCCCAAGTTTTCAAAAATTTGTCCACATTTTCACTCGTGTTCTGATACAAATGATGTGAAACATCGAGTATAAGAGATGACCAGCATAGATTCGTTGGCTATCTCGTTCCTTTGTTCCTCGTTCTGCCAAAGTGACGAGTAATATCACAGTGAAAGCCAGACTCTCGTCTGAATCAAGATGAAGTGAAAACAATCCCAAAAAAGACCATCACCAATCATTGTCCCATTGTCTTGCTTTCTGATACTCCGTTGCTGCCGTCGTCGAGTTTCCCCACTCGTCCTCCCCATTCACACTCAACCTCTCTTGCGGCCGAGCCTTCGATTTCTCGCTTGGCCGTCTCGCACTGTGGTGAATCTGCGTCTTCGCATTTGCGTCGTTCTGCGAGAGGAGAGGAGTGTTGTCTGTGTTGCTTTCCGACACTTTCCGTGCTCGGCGAGGAACGGCCGGTTTCTTCTGTTCCGGCTCATCGTAGATCGATCGAGGTGGCACCGGGAAGAAGTGTCGTCGCGCGCAGAGGATGGGGAGCGAGTACTGAAAAGATGAGGAAAAGACAAACAATCACACCAGAATCCCCAGAATGCAGAACAGCGCCCACACCGCTGGCAGCATTCCGATGCAGAAATCGAAAAACGGCGATCCCAGACGCATCACCTGCGACACCTTCCCGATCTCGCTTGCGAGGCAGAACTGCTTTCCTGGAGTCGCATCCAGCGCCATTGACGACTTCTGCCACGTGCAGAACGCACGCTTCACAGGCTCGTCCCCATCGAGAGTGAACGTGTCCCATTCTTCCGCGTTCGCGTCCAGTTTGATCTGCTGTCCACCAAACGCAATGAAGTTCGGCAACTCCACAATCACAAGCCCAATCAGGCCCAGCGAGAACAGCGTTGTGGAGAACGCGACGAACGTCATCGCCACTTTCGACGTGCGGCGAGGATACACCGCTCCTTCCGACTTCGCACAGCACGCGAACGCCCCGCAGTGGCAGAGATAGACAAAGAACATCGTGAAGAAGAACGCCGTCAGCATCACAAACAGCATGAAGCCCACCGGCATGTACCGCCCCACACGCACAAAAATCAGGTCCAGCACCGCAATGCTCTTCGCCTGCATTTTCGTGTACGTGAGCAGGATGTACTCCACCACGTTCATCGAGATCGACACAATCAGAAACAGTGCCAGTGTCACCGACACGATCCCAAGAACCAGACGAATCCCAGGCCATGCCTTGTTAAAACAGGTCTTTTCTTTCAGCTCGATTTCCAAGAGGTGTTCCTTCTCCGCGTTCAGCTGAGCTTCTTGTCCTCGTAACTTCTTCAGTTTTCGCTTATCGAAAAATCCAAGGCTGAATTCTCCTTTCGATTCCAGTGCTTTTCGACCTTCAATGACCACAAACAAATCGGACTCCACGTCCTTCACGGATCGACCCGATTTTGTGTCAGACTTGTTGCAGATGTGCAGAAGGCTAATTGGCCCAATTCCCATCGAGCATCCTCCAAATGTCACAAACACAAGCATCGCCAACAGCATTAGGCAAAAGAAGCTGAACCCAGCCATGTTTCCAAGTCGGTTTTGAGTTCCGAACTAATTCACTGCCCATTCCGCTTCGCTTAAGGCAGATGGAACCTTGAACTTCACAAAGATTCCTCCAACAATAAATCCAGAAACAACAACAAGAGCGATAGCGAACGTTATAACACCTTTCCCAAACGCTTTTCCAACTGAGTTGTCTTCGTCGTAATCATCTCCTTGAAGTTCAAACACGAAGAGGCACGGCATCACAACAATTCCAAGCAAGAGTTGAGAAAGAAACAAAGCGACATAGAGGATGCGGATGGTCCATTGCGAGCGCGAAACGACTTTTGCCTTAAACTCTGCCTTAAGGAGGCCATCTTCGTTAGGATAGGAACTTGCATGATCCAAATCAACATATATAACGATTAAAATGACGAAATCCGGAGTGTCCACAGAGGTGCAGAGTGTGTTTTGATGAAAATCGTTCGAGGAAGAAACGGGTTTCAATTGGGGTTTCTATGGATGAGAATATGAACATGGTTCTTCTCGATTGGATTTTTTGATTGTTGAATGGTCATTGCAAGATCGAAATGACTTGAGACATGGTGGAGGAAGTATGGGCTTGATCACTTGTCAAGTCACAGTCATCTACAAGATTAGTAGATTCTATGAACAAAGATCCTCTCCTTCCCAGTGGCCTAGGCACTCATCGTATCAGTGATGCGATTCTCGATGAAATTATCAGCCTCAGGCACAATCTATTAGGATATGATCCAGTCAGAGACGAGGGAAATAAACAGTTACGTTTCTACGCCGATCGGTTGGAAGAAATTTACGATGAACTAGAAGAAGACAGTATAACGGAGGAGGAGATCAACGAACAGGTTTCTGCGCGCATGAAGCAACTTCATGCAACGTTCATCAAGGACAAAGCGAAGAGCGAAGAGGATGGGAACAAAGAACACCCCAAACAAGCGTGGATGAAAAGAGCCAAAATGCCCATACAGCGCAAACAACTCAATGAAGACATCATCGCAGCTCAATCTCAAACAATCACTATGAGCAAAAATCGCCCCCCTCCCGGTGGCCAAGGCACTCATCGTATCAGTGATGACATTTACGATGAATTCAGGAAACAACTTATACCGATGAACGATGTTGAAGACCAGATTTCTCCGCGCATTACGCAAATGTATGTCTCATTCTCAGATGACGAAGCGAAGAGCGAAGAGGATGAAAACAAAGAACACAGCCAACGAGTGAGGATAAAAAGAGCAAAAAAGCAAAAACAGCGCAAACAATCGAGGGTGAAAAGAGCCAAAAAGCAAAAACAGCGCAAACAAACCGATAAAGACATCATCGCAGCTCTATCTCATCCCAATCAATCTCTCAGGGAACTCTCACAAAAGGAATTACAAGATCTTTTGCTACATTATCCGACAATTGCACGATTACTGCTGGGAATGCAAGGGCAACTTGAAACGGTCCAGAAAGCAAATCAACAGTTAGAACAGGACAACGCAAGGATGATGGAGAAAGAAAAACAACAGCTGCTATCATATGCCAATAAAACAATCGTGGATTCTCAATCTCAAACAATCAATTTGATCAGAAAAATCTTACGATTGATATACCCAAACTGGATATCTTCTCTCAAACAACCGAAGAACAAGAAGGATTCAAACGTCCCTTTTTTGTTACTCAACGATGGCCATATCTTCTTTTCCAAAACCTGGATGAAGAATCAATCTGAAATCGTGTCAACTCCGCTTCTTTTCCGTCCCTTATACAATCCCATCCTCCATCATCTTTTGCAGTTCATCCTGCGACATTTCGCCTCCAATCAACCCTCTTCCCACCCCGGCGCAGTGTTCTATATTTCTGGAGACCAAGGAATTGGCAAAACGTCGCTGATGCTGATTCTGATGAGTGCATTGTCTGAGCTTGAACTCGGCTACTACTATCGGAAAGGGACCGAAAAAGATAAAGCCACAGAATTCATCGGCAAACTTGATGACAATAAAGATACATTCTTTGAAGAATGGGGACCGAAAGGAGAAGAGCCAGTCGAATGCATCCGAATATATGATGACAATCTCCCTTACTTTACACCACCTCCAAGAACTCTGTCGATCATCTTCAGCTCTCCTGATCCGGACCGACTCCCCATTTCCGATCAAAACACACCCACCCCTTCCGATCAGAAGGAACCTCAGCGTCCAGATCTTGCACCGGGCCAAATTTGTCACATCTTCCGCCTGCCGACGTTTTCGCTTGCAGAGGATGCTGTCGCCATGGTGGGCTGCACCCCAACCGTGCCGTTAGCTCTGCTCTCCCCTGAGGACATGGAACTCCGAAAAGAAGAACAGCAGCTTCTCCTCTCAATCGAGGAAGAAAAAGAGGAGAGAGCCAGACAATTGCCATCCGAACCGGAGCGTCCCAAAATGTCGTCGGAGCAAGAAGTTGCAGCACAACTGATCAAGGATCTCGCTAAGAACCCAAATCCGATGATAACAAAATGGGATGATTTCGTGACTAATGTTGTCAATCGCCTCCTCAAAGGTGCAAAGCTGCCTCAAAAACAACGCCAAATCCTCAAAGCGTTCTTGATCAATTTGACAGCAAAAATCAACAAACGGAACAGTACCATCGAACTGCTGAAGTCATTTCTCCCAGACTCCGAAAAGAAAGAATCCGAAAAGAAAGACTCCTCGCCAAAGAAAGCCATGCCTGTAATCGAAGATATGCCTGTAATCGATTTGTTCGGATACGAAAGATTTGACGACGTTGACATTGACTCGCCACCAGCACAAACAGCCCCTTCACCACAACCAGCCCCTTCACCACAACAGGAAGTCCCCCCAAAAGCAAAAGCAAGTGATTGGAAGGAAGCCATCGTACAACTGACACGTCTCCTCGCTCCGACAGATAACTCCAGCTCTACCGATGATAGAAAGAGAGGGAAAACCGAAAGACCAAACTTTTCGGAAATGGAAGACACTCCAGAATCAATTGTTCGTTACATCAGTGTGTACCTTGGGCCACAGAACTTCAACACATTTCACTTGTCGCTGTATCGTTCGATCCTTGCCTCTCGAGATGAGCCAACTGATGAAAAACGCTTCCGCAAAGTCGTTCCCGACTGGCTCAGACATTTCGATATCACCTCTGGGAGAGACAAGGAACAAACACTAACCGTGACACAAGCACGAATTGGCAAACAATTACTAACCGACCTCATGCTCTCTAACCCAAACATGCCGAAGGAAGATCTTACGGATGATGAAATGATTACCATTAAAACAAACCATTTTTTTGAACTCGCACTGGCTCGCCAACAGTCATCTAACGTTATCCAAGCTGAAGTTCGCGAATTCTCTGCCTCTCTCTTACACTCTCTCGGGACTGATGAACAAGCATTGCCTGTCTCATCCAAATCAACAGTTCTGCTCAAAGCACAACTTGCGAATCTGAAGAAACACATCAACGAACAAGACACCGATGATTTCGAGATTCGCCAAGAATTATGGGACAAGGTGATGTTGATCAAGAAGGGGATCGAAGATGGTGAAGGCACAACGAGAGACGATGAAGACAATGCGAGAATCAATCCACTCGACACAGCGGGAATCAATCCACTCGACAAAGCGAGAATCAATCCACTCGACAAAGCGAGAATCAATCCACTCGACAAAGCGAGAATCAATCCACTCGACAAAGCGAGAATCAATCCACTCGACAAAGCGAGGGACACTCTGATCGACACTTTGATCGACATGATCATCACTCCTCCTTCATACCATTCCCACAAAAGCACTCTGCAGTCACTCTTCGACCTCCCCGGATCGATGCATAGCTCCGACACTGCTTTCCGAAACAGCCTCAAAAGTCTTCTCACTAAGCCGAGCGGGGACATGCAACCTCAGTATGAATTACGCATGATAGTGGACTCTCTGGTTCAGCATATCCTCGATTCACAAACTGACGCGAATCGTCTGATCTCAGCGAAAACCAATTCGAGTTTCAACAAAAGAAAGAAGGCACAGATCGCATGTGATCTCCTGAGCACGATTGTGGATCTACAGCACGAGAAAGTGGATGCGAGACTTGAGTCAGAGAAGGAGATCGAAGATGCTCGAGATCGACTTGAGTCAGAGAAGAAGGAGATCGAAGATACTCAAGATCGACTTGAGTCAGTGAAGAAGGAGATCGAAGATGCTCAAGATCGACTATCTTTTGTATTGCTGATGGATTGCCTCTTCATCATTGCTCGAAACATGAATATTCTTGTGACATCTCACTCGATCCTGAAGGGATTGTCCGAAAGAGTAGAATCAACTGATGATCAATTGGATTTCGAGCGACAGAAGGTGTTTTACCGAAATGTGAGGGACACTGGGTTGAGCAAATGGGTCGCAAAGGCAACAAAGACACTCACTGAGCTGATGAAAAACCCGGGGAATGTTAGAACGACTTACGACAAAGACTCACCACTTGAAGACAATGTTGTGATCCATATGAAAGATTTCATTGTGGACAATTTGAAAAGAGTCATCAATGCTTTCTTCCCAGATCAAAATGATAGAAGCAAAACAATTATCACACCGAAATTACTGCCCATTGTTCGTTCGATGATGAACACGATTTTGTTCCTGATCGACGCCGGAATGTCTCGACATGAAATCATGTGTCGCTGCGATGGACTTAGGGAGCTGTTGGAAGCTGTCTACGAGAAGTACAAACCTCATTTGGATAGTGTAGCGAACTATCAGATCCCTCGTGCTGTTCTTGATGACGATGGAAAAGGGAATGCTGCCGATTATGTAAATGACCTGAACATCTTCTCAACTCATTTCAGAGGAGCGGCACAGCCAAACTTTACTGTGGAGTCTCTGAGAGCTCTTCGACTCCCCCGAACACTCCAGATGAATCCCGAATCGCAGAATCGCCTGGAGCGGATGTCGATTGCTCTCTTCGCTCGAAACCTGCTCTGGTTCCTCAAAATGGAGGAAGGCATTCCAATCGACAATAAATGCTACGTCAAACAGTTCTTCTCTGAATTCCTGCAAGAATGGAATCCTGGAGATGTTGTTCATCGCTCGTTTGTGGACTTCATGAATGCGACAGGTCTCCTCTCACAACAGAATTTCGGGCTGGAAGAGAAATACTTCCCTAAAATCCTTAAGAAGGGTCGTTCCACAATGAAAAACATGACCGACACACTGAATGAGACGTGGCGCTCTACGTCTCTGGTCTTAGCGATGTCTCAACGGCTCAAAGTTTTGACAGTTTTACAGTCTTCGATGACCAGCGATTACACTGAAGGAAATGAGCTTCAGCCATTCTTGCCACTCTTGACCAAACAGTTTGGTGTTTATCTTCTGTTGTGGGCATCGACAGAACTGCTGTTCGAGGCAGCGGAAGGGGCAGCGTCTCACGTATCTAGAACTCAATCGTCTATCAGTTCTCAGAAGGTGGCTCCCACACTTCAAGCATCTGGAACTGAGAAGACTGTCAGTTGTCTGAACGTGGCTCGTGCATCGATCTTCGGGCCGTCGCCTCGATGGCTGACGTCGACAGATGTTCGGACAAGCAGAGGAGTGTCATTCTTGTGGGATGGAGTTCTGAAAAGCGAGAATTCCAACGTGTTGACAGAAGTTACCGAATCGAAACATAGCCGAATCATGAGCTTTAATACCAACCGCATCTTCTTCGAAAACACTCTGGATGCTGCTTGGGACGACATGACCGCACTGGTTCCAGTTCTCTCAAATTCCACAAATGACAAAGCGCATCAACCACATAAAAATGCAGTTTTTTCTTTGCTGGTGAAGAAAGGCGAAGGCCCAGTCAAAACGATGATGTCACAAATCTCTTTTGTGGCTGTGTCACCCTTCGTGGAGCTAATCGTGCAATCGGAAGTGGTCTCCGCATTCGCTCGACTGATGACTCAAGAGGACTACACTAAATTCCGCAACCTCCAAGTAGCAAAAAATATCAACAACCTGCCAATATTTGTGGAAGAACCACTTGTTTGTGTATCGTTCCTTCTGAATTGTCCAACACCAATCAGATTCAGCAAAGTCTCCACTTCATTCAATCGCACACTTGTGGAAAAAACCGAAAACCACTTCTGGAAATTCAAGCCGATCTTGACAACAACTTCAACAAGAGTCACTTCAATTCCAATGCTCTCATTCCCTGAAGTGACAAACAGAAGTGTGCGTGGCACGAAGTTTCCACAGACACTCTCCGAAACGAAGAGAGGAAAGACCGATTTCTATGCTGAGGATCTTCAGAAAGTGGAAGGTGAGAAAGAATGGCCAGGGATTGATGGACTGATCGTGTCCAGAGGGAAAGATGCAACAAGCGAAACGATATTCATGCCGATTCAGGCGACACGCTCAAAAGATCATTCTCTGGTGGAGGATGGGATTGTCCTGATCCAACAACTGCTGTTCCAAGTGATGTGTCATTTGGAGCTGTCGGAAGGGATTGTGGCGATGTACAATTATGCAACAACACAGGAGGATCCGAAGTTTCCTTCACCGACAAAGATTCTGGGCTTCCACATGGTGTCGTCTCGCCTTCAGTTCGAAAAGAACACTCTGAAACACATGTCGAGCATTCTCCGCCATCGCGATCGTCCACTTGTGCCAACACGATCTGAGTCACCCTCCATGATGACAACTCAAATCATCTTGAATCGCCTCATCTCGGATCTCGGAAAGTATCCGACTTTCTCGATATTCGATCCATGGACGACAAAACTACCCCCAGTGAACAACCCAACTGATCCTTACCTCGTAGTACCTTTTCAATGGAAACCCCCATACTTCTCTTGGACATCATCTTTGACCGAGGCCTTCGCATGTGTGCCCAATCCCTCTCAAATCACAGATGATGAGGAGAAAGCGAAGGAATGGCTTGATCGAATGGTTCGTAGAACGATACAGGAACTGAATCGAGTCAGACTCAGTCCCGCTGACCTGGGAAAGACTGAGGCCGAGGGAATCAACCCATTCTCAAGCTTCCTGCTCTGCACAGCCATCTCGTGTCGAAGGAACGAACTCTTACCTTCCGCCCCACTTCTCATTCCTGATACGAATTCGGCTAGATTCGTCAGACTTGTTCAATCAATCGTTGGATCACACAACTCTACAACCATCAAAGACATTCTCTCTTCGCTCAGTGGCCAAATATCATCCGTAACTCCTTCCACCCGTAACGACCGTCTCAGATCCTTAAACAAGCTGTGCAGACAACCATGCATCGTAGCAAGACTGCACACTGTTCACCAAATCATGTCGAACCATGCGATGAATCGAATCGGATCTCCCGCCCAGGAATGTATCTCCGTGCTTCAGAGTGAGAAAGATGGAGGAGTATTCCGAGTTCCAGCACGAAACAACCTTTCAGCGATTCTGCACTGTGGAACAGTTCTACTCGACAACATCACTCCCCTCACTCTCAATCAGACAACCAACCAACTTTCACAATCCCAACTTTCTCACCTCACTCCACATCAAACAGCGACCCAATTTGCCTCTTCCAGACCCTCTCCATCCACCTCCGTAAAACCTAATCGTTCCAGAACACTTCGAATTCCTCTGCACTCGTTCGTTCTGGCGAAATATGGTTTCTCTGATTCGATTCCTGCTCTGTGCGAGCTCACACAAAGTCAAGTGAATGTAGAAGTGACGTATGTGACACCAGCACCTCTCAGTCAATGGCACCCGCATCGAGTTGTGATTGATCCGTCGCTCTTGCCACTAATTAACGGTGCGGATTCGTTGTCATTGTTCACCTCTTTCATCCATCGCCTGTTCGACAATCCTTTCATCCCTGTGACGACAACTCTCTCAACAGAGAAAGAAGACTTTCACCATCATGACCGATTCCTTCTGTCTCAAATTGGGGAAATCCAAGGTATCCTCCACAAAATCAATCTCGAAAAACAAGGCGAACACCAGGATCTTATCTCAAAACTCTCATCCATTCAAACATCAGAACAAGCGTCCACCTTTTTCTCCCTTCTCCCCACAATTCAGTCGTCTCTCAAGGACTCAACCCTCTCTCCAGACAGTTATGAGGTCCTCCTTGCAACCGTCAAATCAATCGAGGCAGTCAGACTCAATCCGACACTCTTGTTTGTGAAATCTGGGAGTGATTTCTTCACTTCGCCGAATGCGTCTTGCTTGGATGGTGTGGACTCGACGACGGAATCTCGCGCCTTCCCGATTGCGTTCAGCACAGGATACAAAGAAACGGATCTGCGAGAAGAAATGAAACAAGTGTTCGAACCTTTGACACGCCTTCTTCCAGATTGTTTCCCGACAGGGCGTCCACCACTCATCCATGTTGACACTGAAGGAATCCAGGAACGAAGGGAGGCTTCATCTTCGAAGAAAGAAGCAGAAGACAGAGCTCGAGGAATTGTGGACTCAGCGATTCAGAAAATTGGGGCGACATCGAGAACGCCTCTCTTCATATTTGTTGTTGATGAGGGTCTCGCTGACCACTCGAGTCTGCCGATGTCACTTCTTTCGTCCGACGGGAGTGTTGGTTGTGGGATGATGCGACAACGAAGTCTTGCAGATGTTCTGTGGATCCTGTTTCTGACTCGAATCTCGCGCGAAGTGATGGCTCTCCCACTCAACACTTCCGTCAACTCTTCTGATTTCTCAAACTCTATCATCCCGTTCCTCTCCATCCCATTCTTACCAATTGGGTCAAATTTCACTGAAACTGAAAAGGAAGACCCTTCAACCGTCCTCGAAGCCGCCATTTCTCAGACAACCACCCTTCATCTCAATGATCCCATCAGTTGCTCATCTGCTGGCCTTGACCTTCTCGTATCTGCGTATCCACACGTGGAAGACGAAACACAAATCCTTCTTCTTTCCCGTCTTTTGATGATATACCCGTCTCATCAAGAAGATGAGTCGCGATTGGATGCTCTCGTCAATCACCCATCACCCGAAATCGGACTCGTGTCTCTAATTCGCTGGTTCCAGCTTCTGAATTCGAACATCGAAAAAGACACAAAAGTGAAAAGACCAATCAACCAAACGATCGAGGATGGTGGTTTCACGCCCACCAAGATTCGTAAAAATCTACTGCGTGCTTTCTATCTCATAATCGAGCATGAGGATCAAACTCAACGTCTGGAAGAACTGTTCACAGCGTTCATGCCACTCTTGAAACATGATATAGTACCGTTGTTCTTCGAGAAAACACACCAAGATCAACTTGACTCACTCAAACTTGTAGCTGACGAACGTTTACGTTCTCTCCAAAAGGAGGACAGCCCTCGTGTGCCAGTTCTCGACCGTGTCATCAATCAAATTCAAATGATTTATGGTTGCATCCTCTCCACCAAATGAACTCTCAAACACATAATCACCCCCCTCAGTAATCATTCGCCCCGAATCTGTTTTCTGAATTTTAAAAAGAGATAGAAAATCCGATCTAGGTTACAAAACTGTATAGCTGTCTGGCTTGGCCTGGCCTACCTGTTTTTTCCAGAAAGACCGTGCCAGCCACCGGCCTGGGGTGTACCAATGATGGGTACGAGATCTTTATTCAAATCACTGTAAAGCACGATAAATAGGACAATTCGAGTTTCTGTTGATGGTAGTGAGACAGGAATACAGATTCACAGGGTCATGCATCATCATTTCTGCCTTCTTATCCAACTCATTAATTCCATTTTCGAATCATGGCTTGATCAGGACTCACTTTTTGGAAAGACTGTTTTTGTTCCTATGTCAATTTCATTCGATTCTACATTGTATGTTCGTGCTCTTTCCATTGGAATACCTCTCATTCTCTTCCTGTTCTCAGCGATCGATCTTTCGATGTCACCACGTGATAATTGGGGTATCAATGCTCAAAACGCCTCCTAAAGCACTCTTCGGCCCACAAAGGAGAAAATCAGCACGAATCAGGTTCTGGTTATCACTCATACTCAAGTATTTCACCAGTTCTTTCAAGTCATTCAGATTCTCAGGATCGTACTAATAGTGGTGTCACCAAACCGTCCGGAGTCACCAATCCGGCCTTTTTTCTGTGAGGGACTATTTTGGTCAAACTAAGAACAAAATAAAATTTTAGCATTATACTCCCACCCGATCCCGAGAAAACCTCAAAATACGTTTAACGTTACTAATGCACACCTTTTTTCAACTTTTTGCGGTCATTTCTCCACAACCAGCCATCCGTTTTAAATCAAATAAAAGGCATAATAGTCGGATAGATCTCGACAAAAGATGAACAAAAAATAAAAGGATTTTTTTCCTAAGAATATTTTGTCGAGAAAAATATGGGTTTTTTCCGATCTTCCCAAATACGCAGAATTTTTTCTCCAAATTTTTGCAAAAATGTTCGTTTCACCAAAAAAACGTTTGTGTGAAAAATTTCATTGAAATCGATTCACTGGTTGTTGAGATATTGTCAAAACGATGTTTTTCATCGGGCAAAAGGGGGTATTTTGAGGATTTCTCGGGATCGCGTGGGAGTATAATTCTTAAATTTCAGATTTTTCTTAGTTTGACCGATATTGATTTTTCCAGAAAAAAGGCCGGATTGGTGACATGGGACATATTGGTGACACAACTATAATAAACAACTAATTGATCCGAAAACGTGTTGATCCCACACAATGCATGTATTTCCAACGGTATCTTTCATTCTTTTAGTCATTACATTGGTTTAGAGACTCCATCGCACCTTCAGACAATGCCTGTGTCTATTTCTCCTTTAAGGTTCTCCAACGAACTTAACTCCCCTCAAACATGATGAAAGAGCGATCTTGATGATAAGATCAAACCAGATACATTGTCTATGTGGTCTTGTATCACAAATCACCCAACCTTTTCACAGGTACTTTTATTGACTTCTTCTTTGAGATATCTCTCTCCAATCCGTTCTTATCTGTCTTCATTTGTCGACTTTCTTCCTTCTCCGGAGTTTTGTCTTTTCATTTCACCTTCATTCCCCATTTGTTTTGAACTTTTCCATTAAACACCACCTCATCCGTCTCAGCCAATAATAATTAACAAGTCGAAGTAAAATGAGAGCATAACATGTTTTCACACATATAGAGAGCGATTCAAGACCTATCTAGAATCATGGTGTGATCGATCCCATACTGGCTTGAAATTGGCATCACAAAAAACCCGGCCAGACAGCTATACAAAACTGATTTCCACTTTAAACATTCAACATTAGTAGGTGGGAAACCCCGAAGTTTGTGGGGATCTCAGGAGCTCTCCATTTTTTCAAAAACGATTCTCCGTTTTTCCGAAAGGAATAAAGAATTTGTTGTACGAAGGTTGTGAAAGGAGAATAACAGTGTATAATCGGGTGCCCTGCTTATTGAGCGTTCTGGGCAGCTACATGTGTGACGAACGTGGCGACCAAAACGAAAATCATCGAACTCGTCAAGTTGCTTCTGTGCTATCACCATCATCTTGTTATCCTCCTCTGTATCGACACTTGGTTTTGTCATTACCAACATCTCCCTCAGAAACAAACTCATCACTGCCAAACGATCTGATGATCTTCGATATCAAAACCCCCACCGGATCAGAAGCAAGGAAGGCGTGATGGCGTCAAAATGAAAATGAAAATATCTAACTCGTCCAATAACTTGAAGAAGAGGAAGAGAAGTCCAACCACCACTCACAGGAAAATGAATCGATTGGAGGGAACGATTCACAACTTGATCAACACGGGAACTTAAATTAGACCAGCGACTTGGAGATCGAACGCGCGGAAAGTCCACCAAACCATCACGACTCCCTGATTGCGTCACAAGAAGAGTCCGGAGAGTTTATATCTGTTCATTTCACCTAGTTCTTCTTTTTCTCCTTGTAGCCTGCTCTAGGTAGGAGCAATTGTCCGGACACGGTAAGTTTTGAAGAATATGTTGTTCTTCAGACATTACTGTAAAGTGTTTCTTCTGTTAACAGTTCGAAATCGACCTGTGCTCATGACTCGAAGTTGAAAGAGAAAATGACGATGGAAGACTTGAACAGGATGGGAATGATGAGAGAGAGGAAAGGAAGGAAGAGAAAGAAGATGGGATCCAACGGCTTGCAGTGATTGATCAAAGAATTGACGTTTCCAAACAACTATCTTCGAGAACGTGTTCGTAATCATCCCCATCTTCGAGAGCTTCCGCATGGCTGCAAAGTCGTTCATCTTTCCTTCTTCTGATCGAGCAGGTCGTTTGTGACTTGGCCTGTTAAGTTGGGTCCAGTCGTATTGACATCGACCGGTCCAACGACCGGTCTCCTATTTGGGAGTGGCGGATGTCATAAAGCTGTGTCATGGGGTGATCAGTGAGATTATCCACAGAATTGGAAGAAAATATCATTCATGACGTTCCACGGGCAGAAGTGTGTCGTTTCTTCGGATTGATGTGATGATCTTCTCTCTCATTTACCTACTGTTACCATGTTTCTAAGAGTTCTCTAATCACAATTCTTGCACTATATTTTGAAAAAAATCGGTATAGTGAATAAAAACGGTTTTGTATATTTTTGACGGTTTTGGGGAGGGTCTATGACTATTTTTGAAAAGCAGCATTTCACTATGGATGGTTTCACTTTTTTTATTTTTCTCTAAATACTTGAAAACACGTATATATGACGGAAAAGGGGTTAGTTTCGACATTGAACTTCGATCGCGTTCATAAACGACGGTTTCTGAAAACCCCAGTTTGTCACTCTTTTTGTCACTTTTCAGTATTTACTTAAGTGTGGATAGTGAAATGCTTCCAAAAAGTGTGTTCGGTTATGGAAAATCGAAATTTCTGCCTATTACTTGAAAAAACGGAGGAAATGATCCAATCGAAGATCTCTGCACATATAGCTTCAATGATTAAATGAGGTTAATCATTTGTCCAAAACAAGGACAAATATTCCAATTTCTGAAAGAGATCGTCTTCAATCATCCATGTAGATACCTTCGATGCGATCTTCTTTTCTGAAGCGATTTTCATGTTCCTCCTGGAATATTGTGAGAGAATGAATCTCATACCGACTGTAATGTGATGATTGGTACTGTTTCGTAGCTCTGAGAACCAAGTTAGCACCAGGTTCGAGAATTTGGGAGATGAAGACAACGTGAAGAGAAGAACGTCATTCGGTGAGAGTAGTTATAGAAGCGAAATGGGAACCCGATTGAAATAATCATTGAAAACCAAAGTTGAAAGTCAATTCCGATTGACCATTTTTGAATCTTGTATTAAAAGGAATTTATGACATTTTAATGATATCAATATTTGACCTATATTCCAAAAATATGTCCCATATTTTGACCTCTTGTAAAACGTCCATTTTGAAGTAAATTTTTACTTTATTTCGAAAATTTAGTCACTTTTATCGACTTTTTGATTTTTTCAATTTGACTAATTTGGCGCTTATTTGGGAACCTGATTGAGAACATTTGTGAAACAAAAACTAAAATCTCGAGGACGATGTGATTCATCGATCAAATGAAACTAGATGATAATCGGTTGAGTATTCGTCGAGATCTGAGTCATTCTTCAATCAAAAAAGTTCAAAAAAAGTGAACCTCTTTTGAGAAAAGACTCGTTTCTCGACAACGAGCAGAGATCCAGACTCGAAACCACTCGCAATCGATAGAGGACTCAATTTTGCATATAGGCAAAAAAAGTGAAAAACCTTAGGGAGGGAGGAAGCTGGTGGTTTTTATTGCCTGGTGTGTTGGCAAGTCTCTAAAGCCCAGGGTTGCGATCCCTGTTTCTGACATTTATCTCATTTTTTGCAATCCGACGTCGGACAAATTATTGCTTCCTCCGGGGTTCGAACCTGGGACTCCTAGCCTTGTGGTACGTGCACTTACCACTCGACTACTCGTCCCTAATTTTCCGAGGATTTACCCTGGCTCTATAGCTGTGTGGAGGGGTTTTAATGACGATTTTTAAAAAGTTACGGGACACTTCAAAATCAAGTTTTGAAAACAGTAGTTGTTCGTCAAATCAACTTCAAATTTCACAGAATGGATGTCAAACATGATATAAAAACGATTTTACAAAATTTTTGAACAATATTGATTTTTGCCATATATCATTTTTTGGTGCATTTGGTACACTTGAAAAAATGAAGAAAAATCGATGTTCTCCAATTTGGATTAAACTCTCATCTAAGGTCATATCCGACACGGCGAATTCATTGGTGCAAGAATTATTGAAATCGGATCAGTAGTTATCGAGTCTTGCCTTTGACAAGGCTTCGAACCCTCACCAGGTGAGAGAAATTTCACTTTTGAAAAAACAAAGGAGATTTTTTATTTTTCGAATTTTTTATTTTGTACTAAATGACACAGCTAGAACTCATCGAAGAACTTGAACAAATCTTAGAATACACTAATCCCAATCGAAAGGACAGTGACATCATGAATTTCCTGAGTCAGAATCACTTATTTCTCATGAAATTAGGATTGTGGAAACCAGAACTGATTGTCAATTTCAAAACTTTAAAACAATTATTCCAAAAATATGTTGACATCGATAACCCAACTTGGATGAACTATGACACAAAGAAATGGCGACGAAACCAACCTCAACTGATCTGTCAAATAGCGAACGTCAGAAAACTTTCCTGTGCATCGGAGGAGTTATACGTCAGACTATCGAAAGAACAGATCAGTCAAATGGTGAAGAACATGTTGAGAACAAAACCTCAAAGTTTCTTGAAGATGAAACCAGAATCGTTAGAATATTATCGACCAATCTGTGCCGAAATCTGGATGAAGTACGTGAAAAGAAAATTACCAAATTGGTTACTTCAAAAAGATCTCCAACAATAAAACTCGTTGTTGTTTTTTATTTTTGAATTTTTTAATTTGTATTAAATGAATCCAACCGCGATATACAACGAAAGACGTCGAGTATGTTCAGAACAAGCATTAATTGAATCAATGAGAGAAGAGAACTGTTCGCTAGTCTCTGAGTATGTCAGAAATAATGTGCCGGTGATGTATGTTCATGAGGGATTATCATTTTTTATTTTCAATGAAAGAGCAAACAAAAATGAATCGACAAAAATACAATTCACAAATGATTGAGAAAATGATTGATCATACTCTGTCGACGACCAACGAGAATTCGGCAGTGATTGACTCACTTCAGAAGACAACAGAAGCACACAAAACTGCAATATCATCAATCCAAAAAGTAGTCAGCACAAATGGATCGATCACGACACCAGAAATTGGAGGATTGATCAACGTGAATGGAGCGAAGTGGAACATATCAGAAGGATCACTTCCAAAGTATCCTGGAACGTATCCATCATCAACATTCTCGTCTGGCATTTCAATATCACAATCACTTGCAGAAACTTCTGGAATTCAGTTCAATGGTGATGGAATTATCATGTGGTCTCCTTGTGACAAACCAGCTTTGTATTACTATGATGAGGACACAGGTTCAGGAGTGTTTTCAATATCCACAACAGGAAGTTTTTCTCAACTGTCAGACAGAAGGGTGAAAAGAAATATTGTTCCATATCCTAATGTTCTTGAGCAACTGAATAAAGTGGAAATTGTACAGTATCAATTCAACACATTTGACTCGAAGATCAACAAAGTGACAAAGCAAATTGAAAATGAGACAGATGAAGAGCACTTGAAGAACTGCAAAGAGAAATGTGAATGCTTGAAGAAGGAAAGTGAGAAGAAACACATAGGTGTATTTGCACAACAGATCCAAGAGATATTCCCAGAGGTTGTGAATGATTCCAATCCAGACTGTCTTCAAGTTGATTATGCTGAACTCTCGTGCTTCTGTGTGAAAGCCATTCAGGAATTATGCTCTATCGTCGGACAACAACAGACAATCATCAATGAACTAATACAAAAATATAATTCACTGAGAAATACCATGACGTAGTCATACTAGAAATGCGAAGCATTAATACTCCAACATGAGATCAACCAGAAATTCATAATACTCTTTGATTATTTTTCCATTGATTGTCTCCGATGTCTCCATCTCAATTGATTCACCAGAACTGTCTTTAAACCAGATCTTCACTATGGACTGTCGAGTACTTAATTCCCACTTCTTTCGCTTCGCAATCTGTTCATTTCAGAAAGCAACAAATGAGTCATTGAATGCATCAGTCTGGATCCAATCACCATGGATTGTGATGTGCTGAGGAATGTCTTTTGAGATGACAGTTGAGGTACCATTTATTTCTTCCCTCACATGGATAAGTTTACAGTCGAGGAAGTGAACATATTTTTGATTTCTGGAATTGGTAAAATCAGGAGGTAATTGAGCAGTGTGAGAATTCTGAATTGAGAAGTATCGCTTCACCATTTGTGATTTCTACAAAAATAAAATATCATATTTGTTCTATTCAACAACCTCTCTTCACTTCTTCATATGCTTCTTGGAGTCGACGATCAATGACATATCGCACTCGTGGCTGTCCATTCTCAATCCAGAACAACCAGTATGTTGCCAGATGTAATGCCAAAATAGGTGGAGGAGGTCCATCTTTGGTTGATGTGAAATATGGATCTAGTTCTCCCTGATTGATTGGTGTTCCTCTGTAGACAATATTCACTGACTCTGCTGTCGAAATACCTTCTTCTCCACCAGCAATTTCACTTCGATCTGTTGGAACCATGAATGTGAAACAAGTTGCATCCGTTACTGGTTTTGTTCTCTTGTAATCCTTTCCTTTATAGTCAAACACTCGAGTTGAACAAATTGAATTCTCAAACTCTTCTGTTGCAGAACAACCAATGAAATCACCATTCACCATCATCATTTGATAGAACTCTGGTGAGATTGTTGACATGGGGAAATTGGGAAAGTTAGATCCAAGCATTTCGAATTGACCAACATAATGAGGATTTCTGAAGACTGTACATTCGTTTGGTCTTTCAGGGAAGAGGCACATTAGATTCATGAGATTGTTGAGTTTGATACTAATGTTTGATCTCACTCCCATTGCATTTGCTTTTGATTGAAATGACTGTGTGTCAATTCTTTCTGCTTTCAGAACATAAAACGTCTTCGAATATGTATTGAACAAAGATTGTTTTGTGGCGTCAGTAATTTGATATCCGTAGCAAATAGTGGCGACTTTATCCACCGATGAATTCAGAACAGTGCAAGTGAATGCTTCGGCTCCAACCTCAGCGACTGTACTGGCAGGTGGAGCATAACTCCATTTCTTGTAAGCTTTCAGTACTGGATTTCCTATCTGTGTAAATTCCTGTGTTAAGGGAGAAAAGTCCCCCTCAGACATCAAGAGCATGTTGGTTTGATCCGAAAGAGAAGTCAAGTCTTTATCTGGATTAACTTCACGACAACCTTCGGTTGATTTTCGAATGACAGTTGAAGGCAGAATTGGACAATACACTAGTGAATCAGTTGTCAAGTGAAATCGTAAACGTAAATTGCCAAAGATGGAATTTGGATATTGGTCAAAGGTACTCAAAGGCAGTAAATTCACAAATGGAAGAACGAGTGGAATTGTCGCAGTGATTGTTTTTGCGGTTTTATTGATTGGAACATAGTAGAATCCACACACACTCTGATCCATTCTCTGAACATTTTCCCACAATCTGTAACAGTGCTTCATGTTGTTTTTCTCTTCATACGACTTGAATGTGTGATACAGAAATGATTCGTGAACATGATTATTCTGAAGTGTGTTGTCAATCATGTTTCCATGACTGTCAACGAGTCTCATGTCTCGAATTGTCTCTGAGGATGATTTGTATCCGACGAATATTCCGGATAGTCCGACGTTAGCTCCCGCTTCACCAGTCTGATATGAATATGGAATAGAAATTGTAAGATCGATACGCAAATGACTCTTCATAAATTCAGTAACATCATGACCGTCATAGCACAATGGAACTTCAATCTCATCTCCAATTCTGCATGGCATGGGAGGATTTGTTGGATGCACTTCTTGAATTGAATAGACGTGAGGCTCTGAATTCCATTGTTTTGGCATGTACGACTGCACTTCAATTTGCTCAATTTATGTCGATGTTGGTTTGGATTGATTTGATCTGATACTTCTCATTTATAGAAAAATAAAAAATACAATATCCATTATTTCTTTTCCTCTTTTTCAAGTCGGTAATATTCCTAATTCCTTGTGCAACGCTTTTAATGTGTGATTTGGATAATACTCTACTTTCGGTTCGCCATTACTGTATCGTAAGACCCACCACGTTGTTGCAGTAGTTGCTAGAATCGGTGCTGGAGGATGTGTAAATGTTGTCATATCACCACCACTTTGACTTGGGTCGTAAACATTGTAGTATGTGTCAAGATTCCCTTGATATATTGGTTGAGATCTCAATGTGACTGCAGCATTCACACCTCTGGAACTGATTGAATCATTACAGTTCGTTGGACATCCACTTCGTTGTGTGGAGAAGCACAAGAGGAAGTCAGTGTTGTCATGAATCGGTCGCACTCTTGTCATTGTTTCACCTGGATAATTCTTATCACCGGAGAGTTTCTCTTCAACGAGAGAATCCGTCAGTGATCGCTCCAAATCATCTGGAACAGTGAGGTATGAATCAAGGTTGAGAGTCGACAATGCGAACTGGTAGAAACGAGCTCCAATAGTTGTGGTTGGTTGTTCTGGATAGTACTTGTTGAGTAGATTCACTTGGATATTCTTCTGCATTGGATTGTGGAAACAAGTGATTTCATTATCGTAGTGACGGAAGAGAAGCATAATATCCTTGGCATTCACAAGTACCATCTGTTGAGTACAGTCAATTCCTGTTGCCGTTGGTGTCTTTTGAAATGGATAGAATGAGATCTTTTCTGCTGGAATTGTTCCTTGTCGATTCTGATACATCTGCTTCAGATTCTCTTTCGCACTGTCCTTAATATTGTATCCAGAACTCATGCAATACACATCATCAATTTGATAATCAAGAATGTTCAATGATACATATTGATCCACGTATACAGGTTCTGATGTCAAGGTAGTTGAACCAAAACTATCTTTGATTACCGATGGTTGCTGAAATGATTGACCGATTTGAACGAAGTTCTTGGTGCATGAGGTTACGAGATTGTTCAGAAAAAAGGGACGGTGTTGAATAGTACTTTGAATTGCTCCATTTATGTTTGGTGCATCTGCGGTTCCAACTACGAGTGATGATAGTGTATTTTTCAAAGTCAGTTCAGGATTCACAGGGCAGCAGACAAGAGCATCCTCATTGATGTACACACTCAATTTCAAATCACCGAATAGACATCGTGGATAGTCAGTCATACCTGAGAAAATGAGAAGATCTTCAAGATTGATTGACACACGGATTGGCACATCAATACTGTCACATAAAGTACTAGTGACTTTTAATCCTGTGAAGTCTGATATTGGAATATAAACACCAGCAACCGATTCATCATGATTCCATGCGTTCTGCCATGGCGTATGAGAGTGTTTTCGATTCTCCAATTGACTCTTCGGTTTGATCATATTGTAGATGTGAGACTCCATGGATACATCATTTGTTGTTGTACTGATGATTCTCTGATTGTTGTGAAGAACAGGAAGACTCCGAAAGATGGATGCTGAATGCTTGAGTCCAACAAAGATGAATATTCTCTCATTCATCAAAGATCCAATTTTTCCAGTTTCCCATTGCCAATTATTGAGTTTCAATGTTGCTGTCATTGTGAACGTAATGAAGGAATCATCGATTTGACAGATGTCTTGATTACCAGTCAGTGGAATGATTATTTCCTGTCCTTTGTAGAAGCGTGAATTCTCTGATGGTTTCAATTCTTGAATAGATGTACTGTGTGCTCCATCATTCAGAAGGTAATTTATGTGATGCTCAGACATGAGTTGCTGTTGGATTTGACCGATGTCATCTCGAGTGTATTTGATTGATCCAGTTGTATTTCCAGTCAGTGATGATGCTCCAGTTCTTTTGTTTGTCAGATGTGTTAAATGTGAGTTCATTTTAACAAAAATAAAAAACATTATTGTTACTTTCATTTACTTTTTCTTTTTTGGTTTCTTCGCTTTTGGTTTCAGCTTTTCTTCCAGTCTCAGTATTTCACCTCTGAGTTTGTTCACAACTGCTGAGTTTCCTTCATTCATTGCTTGCTCGTATTGTGCCATCTTTTCAGCATGGATTTGCTGATCCGACTTCACATCTGGAATCATTTCAATTCCTGTCTGTGCTACCTTAGAAATCAATGGTCCAACGAAGGGAATGAGATTCAGAAATGGAGCTCCCACACGAAGAATTGTTTTTCCGACTCCTGCTAATTTTGATAACCAACCTGGTGCCATTTTAGGAATATAAAAATATTTGAATACTAGTGAATTATTATCCTTTGAATTGAATTTTGGAATTGGACGAGAGTGGCAAATCATCATTTGAGAATCGTCCATTTCGTGGAGGTTCGTACTCGATCATCTGTGGTTTTTGTTGACGATTGATCGCTTTGTTTTGTTGATATACGTCCATCATTCCTCCTAAACCATTGAGTATTCCACCTGCTGTTTGTCCAAATTTACTGTTCGTTTGAGAGAGCAATCCACCACCGACTTGAAGTAATGTTGGAGCTAGTGGTTTGATGAATTGAAAGAATTGCTTGCCGATATTTTTGAGTTTGTTGAAACTTCCTGGTGCCATTTATGTAAAAATAAAAAATACAATTCATTTATAATTTGAACGAGGAAATAATATCAGAAGAGATTTCTGCTCTAACGGGGTATTGCTTTAGTAGTATAGTTGGCGAAAATCGATACCTCCGAGGATCACAGTTAACACGGAATAAATCACTTTTGACATCAAAAACACACATTTGTCGACTCTTCGATTTTGATGAATTTTGGACCTAATTCTTACTTTATTTTGATAAAATAAGCTCCAAAAATTGATTTCAGTCGATCCAGGACCAGATCAATCGGTACGATCATTTGGTAGTCGTTCGTTAATCCTATTGACTGCCCCAGGTGCCCCAGGTGGATCGGCTTTTTAAATTGGTTTTTATTTTTGGAGGTCCACAGGTCCACGGAGCAGGGGCACGCTCAGAATGCACCAGAATGACGTGCACTACCTCCCCATGCATCGGGACCATCCGTGGATTGTTTTGGTCAAATATGAATTTTTCACTTTTTTCATCACTACATAAGGCAATAAAAAAATCGATTTTTAAAAATTAACCTTAATTTTTGCGAGCATCCAAAAGTGTACTGACAAAGCTAATATCGGTCTGACGAGTTTATATACGACGTGTTTCGTGCGATCTGAGAAGTATTTCCGAAGTTATGGGTAGTCCAAAAATTAACGCTGATTTATTTTTTTTCGATTTTTTTAATTTGTACATGAAGAGGAGATCCAGACAAAGTTTGAAAAATCCAATTTTGAGCTCTGACCACACAAACCTCTTCCAAGGTCAATCCCGATCTGCTGAGTTTATATATGATGTGTTTCGTGTGATCTGAGAAGTATTTCCGAAGTTATGGGTAGTCCAAAAATAAACGTTAAACTTTTTTACTTTTCTTATTTTTTCATTTGTATATGAAGAGGAGTTACAGAACAAGTTCAAGTACAGAGCCCTCGACGTAATGTTCCAAGATACTCAGGCAAAATGGTGCCCTGGTGACTGATGCGCAGAACGATTTGGAGGTTGGATTGGAGACGGATGATCGAAAGATTGTCCCCGGGGTTCATGTTGGCAGCACTTAGATGTGCCCGTAAATTATGCCCACCCAAGACTTAACCCTTCAAGGACTTCGCCAGCAGCAGTCATTTAGAAGGATCGCGATAGAACGATCCCCAAAGGAGTATCGGGGTGTCTATAGGAAGCTCGTACGAACGTGGGAAGGCTCTTCTCTTCGGTTATTTTTACCATCTTCAATGAACAATTACAAAAATATACTAACACCATTTAGTATTCCAACATCAGATCAACCAGAAATTCATAGTACTCTTTGGTTATTTTTCCATTGATTGTCTCTGTTGTCTCCATCTCGATTGAATCACCAGAACTGTCTTTGAACCAGATCTTCACAATTGACTGTCGAGTACTTAATTCCCATTTCTTTCGCTTGGCAATCTGTTCGTTGCAGAAAGCAACATATGAATCATTGTGTGCATCTGTCTGGATCCAATCAGCATGGATTGTGAAGTTCTGAGGAATATCTTTGGAGATGACTGTCGATGCATCACCGATCTCCTCCTTCACATGAATGAGTTTACAGTCAAGGAAATAGATGTATTTTTGTTTTCTTGAATTAACAAAATCAGGAGGGAGTTGAGCAGTGTGAGAATTCTGAATTGAGAAATCGCGTTTGACCATTGTTGTTTTTAGCAAAAATAAAAAATCAAAACTGTTTAATCATTAATATCCTCTCTTCACTTCTTCGAATGCTTCTTGGAGACGGCGATCAATGACATATCGCACTCGTGGTTGTCCATTTTCAATCCAGAACAGCCAGTATGTTGCCTGATGTAATGCCAATATTGGTGGAGGAGGACCTTCTGGAGTTGATGTGAAGTACGGATCCAGTTCACCCTGATTGATTGGTGTTCCTCTGAAGACAATATTCACTGACTCTGCTGTCGAAATACCTTCTTCTCCACCAGCAATTTCACTTCGATCTGTTGGAACCATAAATGTGAAACTTGTTGCATCGGTAGCAGCTCTTTGTCTCACGCTAATTTTGTCAACTCCATGGACCTTATACTTGCAATGTCGAGATGCACAAATGGAATTTTCAAATTCTTCAGTTGCGGAACATCCAATGAAATCACCATTCACCATCATCATTTGATAGAACTCTGGTGAGATAGTTGACATTGGGAAATTGGGAAAATTGGATCCAAGCATTTCGAATTGACCAACATATTGAAGATTTCTGAAGACTGTACATTCATTTGGTCTTTCAGGGAATAAGCACATCAGATTCATGAGATTGTTGAGTTTGATACTGATGTTTGATCTCACTCCCATTGCATTCGCTTTTGATTGAAATGACTGTGTGTCAATTCTTTCTGCTTTCAGAACATAAAGAGTCTTTGAATAAGTGTTGAACAAAGATTGTTTTGTGGCGTCAGTAATTTGATATCCGTAGCAGACAGTTGAGACGTTTAGGATGATGACTTCAAATTTGATGATTGTCTGAATATACTCTCTCTGACATTTCTTCACTTCATTGCCATTGAGTTTCGACATAAATTCAAGACTTGTGATGTGATGGAAATTTTTCAATTTATGGGGAGAAATGTTCAAAATTGAGATTCATCAAATAAGACGCTCCAAGAGGCACACACAACAACAAATGAAACTCTATTGAACAGAAAATGTAATTGTTTTCGAAATTAATGCATCTGCTGGACTTGTATGTTCTCTCACTTTCCGATGTTCATTTCAGAACCAGCACAGGTATCCGCACAAAGTTGACTTCAGACGAGAATTGAGACATGATCTATCATGCTAGCAACTGTTTAGGTCTGGATTTGTTCTGATTCCTGTGCCATTTTCATTTTCATCCATCTAAACTTTTGTTCATCGTCCGATTGTCTGTCTATCTTCTACAGTCATTCATCTTCCTCTTTCAATGCTGCAGAGCTTCTTTTTTGATGTAGTATTGACGATTGATCACTATCTTTGCAGAATTCACAGCATTCCCTAAAACGCTCCCCTTCCTTGCTCGACAATCTGTCCACAACTGATCCACATCACTAAATGTGATGATATAGGTTTGATTCTTGCTTTATTTCCTTCCTGAAATCAGTTTAAGGTCTGTAGACACTGAACCGAGTCATCTTGTTGTTCCAGATCGATCCATTTTACGGCAAAACCATTCGACAGATTTTGCTGAATATCAGCTGAACATCAGCCAAGATACAGATCGAGCTACACGCAACAATCTAAAAAAATTTGTCGGTTCGTTATCTCTCTTCATCATCGTGATCTTCCATCAGGCTTTTTTTCATTCTTCATGCCTTCATTCTTTTCCTCTTTCCTCCATAAACACGTCTTCTCTTCATCATCAATTGTTTCATCTTCCTCACCTTCTCTCCGCACATCTATGTTCAACCATTCAATCATGTCGACCAGATCAGCCTCATATGCTTCTTCCTCCTTCTTTGTCATTTCCATTCATCAACTTCCTCTCCAGAACGCCTTTCTTCATCTTGATTCATTCATCTTCACCTCCTCTAGCAGTCTTTTCGCTGCTCATCTTTGCCTCTCTTTCACCTCCATCCTCCGCAATATACTCATCTTCTTCTTGTCCCCTTCTCTCATTTTCTTCTTGCTTCAATCTCTCTTCCTATTCCCTCATTTTTTTCATCTTTCTGGGCACTGGACGTGCTTTGGCTTTTCCGTGAGTTGAATATTTCCACAATTCGGTTTCTAATTTGTGTAATTCGGAGCTCCTTTCCAACCAGAATCATGTTGTGTTTGAATCAGACAAGGGATTGTTCTGAAGATGGGTTGAGATGATGTTAAGAGAGCATTGTGGTGATGTTCACTGAAAACAGAAGTCTGACAATGTTGATTTCATTTTTGAGAGGGTGTGGTGAGTGAAGTTGTGTGATAGGTCCATCAATATCGTTGAAGACGTTCAACATTAGCTTCCAGTCTCTCCTCTTTGGGATCGGGCTCATCATCACCTGTCTGAGTACAAACTTCATTCTGTTGTCGTGTGCGCTGTTGGACGAGTCGTTATTTGAATTCACATGGATGGAGTTGGATTCAATCAGCAGCATCTTGTCAGTTAGACGGCAAGTGAGGGTGAAGATCACACCCACCTCGATCAGCTTCTTCTCGTCCACACTCTGCTAGAGCTTCCACTTATTCATCACTTTCAAGAAATTCAGTGCTCTTATCCTTTCCGCAATCTCAAAATACGTCTAGTTCCAAGACTCCGTCAGCTTTCAAATTGTGCGCGGGTATCGAGTGATTTTGGCCTGCCGACTGATGTGTATTGTTTTCGGCTCCTTTCTTGAGGTGGTCTTCTTCCTCATCCATTCGTATCCTGCTTTCTTCATCCTGTCAGTGCCGTTCGGTGTAGGCTCCCAATGGAAGAGATCAGCAAAGAGAACCGAGTGGAGGGTGTAGACGTGTTCGGTCTGAGGGGGGCAGTGAAAGTGGTGGAATTGAAGGAGAAGAGCAGGAAGAGATACAAAGTAGAGAAGGAGTGAACGAGGCGGGCAAGGGAGACAATGTGAACGAGGCGGGCGACGGATGAGTGAGATGCGGGCGACGGATGAATGAGATGCGGGCGACGGATGAGTGAGATGCGGGCGACGGATGAATGAGATGCGGGCGACGGATGAATGAGATGCGGGCGACGGATGAGTGAGATGCGGGCGACGGATGAATGAGATGCGGGCGACGGATGAATGAGATGCGGGCGACGGATGAATGAGATGCGGGCGACGGATGAATGAGATGCGGGCGACGGATGAGTGAGATGCGGGCGACGGATGAGTGAGATGCGGGCGACGGAGATGGTATTTGAAAATGCGAGAGAAAGTGGATGATGATGACCACAAAATGTCTTTTGTGTCTTTCCTGTCTTGCTCCTTCTGCTTCTCCTTTCGTATCCCCACTTCATCTTCATTCACTTTCCACTTTTCTTTCTTTTCGGCTCCTTCCATCCAAATTTACTATCTCTTTTCTTCCTCACTTTGAATGTGTTCTATAATCTTTCTCAACAATTTTGTCTCATCGTTGAATCTTGATTTTTCTTTTTCTTGTCGAATATCCTCTCTTTGGCGCTCTCTACAGATCAGACTTGATGATCTTCATCCAGCCGAATTACCAATCTTCTTTATCTTTTGTTTTGAAGTGTAATCTCTCATCCACTTTTTCCCTTTTCTGTCCTTCTTCCTTTGTTTCTTCTTCTTTCAATAAGATATCGTTCTGATCGCCTCGTTGAACGTCCCTTCACACCATCGTCGTCCATCTCCGTATTCGTTCATTCAGCAATGAACTTTGAGTACTGCATCATCTGAGAACAAGATTGAATAAAAATATGGTATTAATACTGTTTGCGAGTGACTGAACAAGAAAATATGGACGGAAGAATGGATCAGGTTGAAAACTCCGTCCTTTTCCACTAATCTAGAATCCAAAACAACAGGACAGGTAGAAAACAACCAGTTGTGAACCAATGCAGGTCAAATTCTGCAGTATTGCCGATATTACCAATTGATCATCGATCAACCCGTAAAGTCAACGATTATTCTCTCATTCGCCCAAACGGGCTCCTTGGCAAAAATTAATCTTCGTATGAGCATTATGCTTGTCCGCTCTTTGTGGTCAACTAGTTTTTGATTCAAACCTGAACATCATCCTAAACGTCACTGTTGTAGATTTGTCCACTGATGAAGTAAGAACAGTAGAAGTGGATTGTTTTATGTATATTCTTGCAACAGAAGTTAAATCCTGATCATCAAATTTATCGTATTGTTGAACTGGATTTCCGATTTGTGTGAATTCCTGTGTTAAAACTGAGAATTCTCCGTCTTGCATTATAGTGGTGTCACCAAACCGTCCGGCGTCACCAATCCGGCCTTTTTTCTGTGAGGGACTATTTTGGTCAAACTAAGAACAAAATAAAATTTTAGCATTATACTCCCACCCGATCCCGAGAAAACCTCAAAATACGTTTTACGTTACGAATGCACACATTTTTTCAACTTTTGCGGTCATTTCTCCACAACCAGCCATCCGTTTTAAATCAAATAAAAGGCATAATAGTCGGATAGATCTCGACAAAAGATGAACAAAAATAAAAGGATTTTTTCCTAAGAATATTTTGTCGAGAAAATATGGGTTTTTCCGATCTTCCCAAATACGCAGAATTTTTTCTCCAAATTTTTGCAAAAATGATCGTTTCACCAAAAACGTTTGTGTGAAAAATTTCATCGAAATCGATTCACTGGTTGTTGAGATATTGTCAAAACGATGTTTTTCATCGGGCAAAAGGGGGTATTTTGAGGATTTCTCGGGATCGCGTGGGAATATAATTCTTAAATTTCAGATTTTTCTTAGTTTGACCGATATTGATTTTTCCAGAAAAAAGGCCGGATTGGTGACATGGGACATATTGGTGACACAACTATTAAATTCATTCGAGATGGTTGTATTCCATTAACTGCCGCATTAAGAAATACATCAGATGAATCTTGAAGTGTTTTTCGAATAACAGTTGATGATCGAATTGGACAATACACAAGCGAATCAGTTGTCAAGTGAAATCTCAAGCGTAAATGACCAAAGATGGAATTGGGATACTGATCAAACGTACTCAGTGGTAGTAAATTAACAAATGGAATCACCAGTGGAATTGTAAATGTGATTGTTTTTGGGAAAGGTGTATCACCTCTTAATAATGGAGTAAAATAGTATCCGCACACACTTGGATCCATTCTCTGAACATTTTCCCACAGACTGTAGCAATGCTTCATGTTGTTTTTCTCTTCATATGACTTGAAAGTGTGATACAGAAATGATTCGTGGATGTTATTGTTCTGGAGTGTGTTGTCAATGATGTTTCCTTGACTGTCGACGAGTCTCATATCTCGAATTGCATCTGATGATGATTTGAATCCGAAGAACATTCCATACATTCCAACAGTTTCAATTGGTAAATTTTCCCCCGACTTTGTAACTGAAACAGTAACCGTCAGATCGATACGCAGATGACTCTTCGAAAACTCAGTCACATCATGTCCGTCATAGCACAATGGCACTTCAATCTCATCTCCGATTCTGCAAGGCATAGGTGGATTTGTTGGATGCACTTCTTGGATTGAATAAACGTTTGGTTCTGAATCCCACTGTTTTGGCATATACGATTGGACTTCAATTTGTTCAATTCATGTCGATGTTGGTTTGGATTGATTTGCTCTGATACTTCTCATTTATAGAAAAATAAAAAAAAACAATATCATTATTTTCTTTTACTGTTTTACGATTTCGGTATTCCGAGTTCCTTGTGCAATGCTTTCAGTGTGTGATTGGGATTGTACTCAACTCTAGGTTCGTCATTTACAAATCGTAAGACCCACCATGTTGTTGCAGTTGTTGCCAAAATCGGTGCTGGAGGATGAGTAAATGTTGTCATATCACCACCCTTTTGACTTGGATCGAGAACATTGTAGTATGTATCAATCAGACCTTGGTAAATCGGACTTGATCTCAAAGTGACTGGAACATTCTGACCTCTGGAACTGATGGAATCATTGCAGTTCGTTGGACATCCGCTTCTCTGTGTTGAAAAGCATAAGAGGAAGTCAGTATTGTCATGAATCGGGCGAACTCTTGCCATCGTTTCATTTGGATATGTTCTACCACCTTCAAGATGTTCTTCAACTAGTGAATCCGTCAGTGATCGCTCCAAATCATCTGGAACAGTCAGGTATGAGTCAAGATTGAGCGTTGACAATGCAAACTGATAAAAGCGAGCTCCAATTGTTGATGTCCAGTTTTCTGGATAGTATTTGTTGAGGAGATGTACTCGAAGATCTTTCTGCATTGGATTGTGGAAACAGGTGACTTCATTGTCATAGTGACGGAAGAGAAGCATGATGTCCTTGGCATTAACGAGAACCATCTGTTGAGTACAATCAATTCCTGTTGCCGTTGGTGTCTTCTGAAATGGATAGAATGATATCTTCTCTGCTGGAATTGTGCCTGGACGATCCTGATATATCTTCTTGAGACTCTCTTTCGCAATTTCTTTCATTTTGTATCCAGCACTCATGCAATACACGTCATCAATTTGATAATCAATAATGTTCAATGATATGTACTGATCCACGAATTCTGGTTCTTTGCTACTGTTCCAGCTGAGTTATAGTAAATGTCTTGAGTCACTGCTGATATCCTAAATGATTGGCCAATCTGAACGAAATTCTTTGTGCAGTTCGCAAGAAGAGAGTGGAAAAATCATGGACGATGTTGTTGACAATCTGCAATGGCATGGTGAATTGGTGGTTTTGTTGAACCAATGTAGGTCGACAATGGATTCTTCAAAGTGAGTTCTGGATTCACTGGACAACAAACAAATGTATCTTCATTGATGTACACACTCAATTTCAGATCACCAAACAGACATTTTGGATAGTCAGTCATCCCTGAAAAAATGAGAAGATCTTCAAGGTTTATTGACACACGAATCGGTACCTTAATTGTATCAGTGAAATGACCAGCTTGTGACACTGTGGTGAAGTCTGACAATGGAATATAGACACCAGCAACAGATTCGTCATGGTTCCAAGCATTTTGCCATGGCGTATGTGCATGCTTACGATTCTCCAGTTGGCTCTTTGGTTTTAACATATTGTAGATGTGAGACAGTAGTATAGAAGACGGAAATCGATACCTATCTAGATCGCCAATAACACGGAATAAATGAATTTCAACCTCAAAACACACTTTTCCTTCTTCTTCGATTTTGATGAATTTTGGACCTAATTCTTACTTTATTTTGATAAAATAAGCTCCAAAATGGATTACAGACGATTCAGGGTCAAATCAATCGGCACGATCATTTGGTAGTCATCCATCAAACCAATTGACTGGCCCAGGTGGCCAAGGTGGATCGCGAAATCAAATTGGTTTTTATTTTTGAGGTCCACAGGTCCACAAGTCCACGGAGCATGGGCACGCCCAGAATGCACTAGAATGACGTGCACTACCTCCCCATGCATCGGGGCCATCCGTGGATTGTTTTGGTCAAAATGAATTTTTCACTTTTTCATCACTATATAAGGTAATAAAAAATCGAATTTTTAAAATTAACCTTAATTTTTGCGATCATCCAAAATTGTTCTGACAAGGCTAATATCAGTCTAACGAGTTTAAATATGATGTGTTTCGTATGATCTGAGAAGTATTTCCGGAGTTATGGGTGATCTCAAAATTAACGCTGATTTATTTTTTTATCGATTTTTTTAATTAATATATGGGTGTTTATTTTCGAGACTCGACCCCTCTTTTTGACACATTCGGAATTACTTTTCACATATCAAACACTGAGAGGTGGGAAAAGTTTAGTTTTCAATGGTTCACATCCTTGACTCCAGTCATGTTATCTTATGGTGGATCAGATCACTTCTGAAAATGTTCACCAAAACAATTTCATCAATGAAGAGGATATAAATAATAGAAAAAACTGGAAGATTCAATTAGATTCAGTTAAAATTAGCTTGAGCAATGATCGAGAGGTGATGAGAGTTGGTACGGAAATAACGGAGTAGGAATGAAAAAGCAAGTTCGGGAGAGGGTTCAAAAGCGTTGTTGAGTCCTCATCGAAAGGCCAAACGTTGGTGCACTTCTCTGTTCGTTGCTCTCTCCTCGTTGTTGCTCTCTCCTCGTTGTTCCTTCCATCTTCTTTGTTCACCGCTTCTCTTCTCAAATCGCATTTCCATTTTAAGATTGGATGCATCTTCCTACGATTGCGACTTCGACACTAGGTTTGTTCTCAGTTCACATTCGTAGCTGCACATGATAAAATCTATGTGTTTGAGGATGTAGCGTAGGACTGGCCCACGTGTCTGAGAGCGCCTGCTTTAATTGCGAAGACGAGAATGTTTCCTTCGTCACCGACAAACGACATCTCGCCTTCATCGTTCCCCTCTCCAATCCCCAACCCTCCCGTCTTCGCGATATTCCGTTCATCGTTCCTTCTTCCTCGTTCTGGCATGAAGTGGGGGATTGTCCGGTCGAGTGAGGAAGAGACGACGGGACGCTTTCACCGCCTGACAACGACCCAACATCCCACAAAGACACTCTGACGTCTCCTCCACTTGACGCGATGATCGAGGCTGTCCCAACAGGCTGCCAGTGAAGACCCGAAATGTACGACAGATGCGAATAGCTCGCCAGCTGCGAGTTCGACCCAAATACATTTTGGGAAGGCGAGTTCGCTCGCTGTAGAACAGACATCGCACGAGACTGGAAGGAGGACGACGACGTAATGCACTTCTTGAGGTCGGTGTTCCACAGGGCGACTGTTCGGTCGTACGAAGCAGAAGCGAATTACGAACCAGACGGGTGGATGGACTCAGCTGTGACAGGAAGCTTGTGATGGGCGATCTGGGTGAAGGCGGGTGTCGATGGAGAGACAGAGAGGTCCAGCATTCCGATGTGGTTCCGTAGATCGAAGAGGAGAAGCTGCTGTTTCCGTTTTGGATGTCGAGTCTGCGTTCGTGCTCTTCTCTTTTGTGCGAGATTTCCACTCGTCGTCTCTCGAGTGTCGGTCGTACAAACGAGACTGTAATTTGAAATTTGCATCCGACAGCGAGACTGCAGCCGTCAGATCTCCAGCGAGTGTGTAGGATGGGATGCGAGAAGCTCATGCCCATTTGGCTTGCCGCAGACGACGAGAGAGTCTTGCTCTGCGTGGCAGACAGCGAGAAGAGGAACGGGAGAGATTGCGTGAAGAGGCGGATGAGCGGCGCAGGGGAGTGTTGGGAGGGTGACGAGCGATTGGCCCGTGTATCCTGTTTCCTGACACTTCTCTTCCATCCGATCAGCTTCGCTTGGATCTTCAGCTTCTCCGAACGTGTGCATCGGTGATTCTGATTCCAGAACGACAGCATCGATTGATTCGATCGTCTCGACCGAATCGTCGAGTTGGGAGTTCTGTGGAGTGGGCGGAGTGAATAGGACGTCGTTGAGCGAGTGCCGTGCGTGTTTGTCTCGACGCTTGGAGTCGTATTGTCTGCGAGACCCAGCATTCCGTTCGGCCTGCGGAGGAGTTGTGAACTCTGGGTCGGTTTCGAGTGTTGGGGTGTTTGACGATTGGGGCACTTCGGCTGCTTTTCTTTCTTCTTCCTTCCGTTTCTCTTCCTCGATGCGCTTCTCTTCCTCTTTCTTCTGTTCTTCTTCTTCTGTCTTCTTCTTCTTCTTCTTCTTCTTCTTCTTCTTCTTCTTCTTCTTCTTCTTCTTCTTCTTCTTCTTCTTCTTCTTCTTCTTCTTCTTCTTCTTCTTCTTCTTCTTCTTCTTCTTCTTCTTCTTCTTCTTCTTCTTCTTCTTCTTCTTCTTCTTCTTCTTCTTCTTCTTCTTCTTCTTCTTCTTCTTCTTCTTCTTCTTCGCTGCGCGCGGTTGTGGGAGTGAGGAGTCTGGAGTGACGTCCAATCGATGGGTCGGGTCTTGCTGGTCGTCCACGACAGACACGATGTGGATGACTGATGGACTCTTCTTGTGTCTGATCTGAACGGTCTTCCCAGTCTTGTTCAGCAGGGGTTGCTGTTCCACACCATCGTTGATTGCGGAGAGGGTTGGGGCTTGGCTTTGCATTCGGGTTGGAGAAGAGGAATGTGCGAAGTGGGAGGGAGTTGAGTGAGGTGAGAGTGAGTGTGGTGTCATTGCACGATCTGAGCCTGCTTGATGACGCGTCTTGTCAGCGGAGAGAGCTGCGGTGAGTGTGTCGGGATGACGAGTGAATCCTTCAGATTCACACTTGCTCGTCGAGGTTGAGTCTTGCAAGTGAGTGTTGTGGAGATGGGAAGAGGCGATGATTTGTCGACAGGGCCTCTGTGTCTCGAATCGAACACGCGCGATGATCTGTTCTTGCTTTTAAATGTGAGTTCGGCGAGCGAATCCTCAGCAGTGTCATCTGACGTATTTGACGACATCTCCGGGCTGGTCTGCGGAGGAGAGAACAACTCCATCACATCTTGGATCCCCGCTGTGCTCTTCGCCTTTCCCGTTGGCTCGCTTCGGGTTCCAGTTTCTGCCCTGCTCATCGTGGCGTATTGATGTGTTCTTCTTCGATCCTCCAAACTGAGTTCCTGTTTGGAACGGCGATCGATGTGAGAGCGTCTTGTTGTCTTTCGCAGCAAACACGACAGTGTTGGACTGAACAGAGCGGAACACGTCTGTGGGCTTCTTGATTGGGTTGGTGGAGGAGACAGACGAGCCGTATTGCGAGTAGCCTGTCACTTTCCCTCGCAGTTCTCGCTCTCCTTCAGCCATTCTTTGTGTTTGATGATTTTGATTCGGTAGTCGTGTTTGTGGATGCGGCTGAGCGAGACAAGTTGCATCCAATTGGTGTGTGTTTTGAGGGTGAAGTTGGGTGTGAATGTGAATGTGAGCATTCCGAGTGTGTTCTGACACACTGTCGAAGATCCATTGACAAGAATGGTGTTTGTGGACGGGTTCACAGTGAAGTCGGGTGAGTTGCTGAAAGTGGAGAAGAAGTTGGTGTCGCCAAGTGAGTTTCCTGAACGTGTGGACATGAGCGAGAATGTTGGTTCTCTCGGCGATGGAGAGGGCAGGAGAATCTCAGATGTTGGGGCAGAAGACCAGAGTGGATGGGTGACAGTGAAATCCTGCATCTGTGGGGAAGGACCGCTTTCAAGACTTTGTCCAGATCGGTGTCCAATTCGGCTCCAGCCGGCTTCTCCCCAACATCTGGATTTGCGCGAGTCAAAGTCTCGATCTCGATTCCTCTCTTCACCTTCTCCCCAGTTTCGTGAGGAACTTGGTCTGTCTCGTTCTCTCAAATATGGTCGAATACACAAGCGAATACACCGGCCGAACGCGATCCGGAAGTTGGGTGAGGTCGGAATTCAACTCCCGCAGTGTCTTCGTCCTCGTTTCCCGATCTCGCTGCTTGGTGAGCTCGACAGGCTCGATATATCGTGCGACCATCAGCTTCCTCGGGCGTTCTCTCTCTGCTTCGTATTCTTTCGCTGAAAACAAGCTCTGAATTCCACTTTCATCGAATTTTGGGTTCTCGACACCTGTGATGGGGAGGCTGCTGTTTGAGAGTGGAGAAGTCGACTCTGTTGAAGAATGGGTGAGAGATCACGTCCTGCCCACGAGAATACAATCGCTGAACAGGCTTCCCGTCCGGCCCGATTTCTGTCGTCACTCCGATCCCCAATCGCTTCGCTGGGTTCAGAATGAGCAGTTTTGATCAAATCTTTCGCATCTTCGGGAAATCCGTATGGCCAATAAAGTGTTCCACCTACAATCTTTTCGTAAGTCTGCTGGATGCCCTGGCCCACGAATGGCGACACTCCGAGGAAGAGTTCTTAAGCTAAGCAGCCAAACGCCCACCAATCCACCGAAAAGAGTACGAATCGCCGCGGACGACTTCGGGGCAACGTATTCGACAGTGCCGCAGAATGTGGAGAGCATGTTGGGTTGGTGGGAGAGGGTTGAAAAGAAGTTGTTGGTTGTGAGTGGCTGAGAGGGTCGGGGTGGAGTAGTGGAAGAACTGAGGGATTTGGGAGGTGTTCAGGAGCAAGAATGGGAATTCGTCGCTGTCGGGTGAATCTGAAGTGGATGCACCGCCAAACTGGAAGGAGAACGAGTTTTGCCCGATTTCGTTGCCTTCGTCCTGCAATTTCTGGATATGTTCATGATGCCTCGTTAGCTTCTCGTGCATCACATTTGGGATGTACACACGTCGGGCAACACCATTATCGATCACTCTGAGGTAGCCATCCTCTCCCAGCATCAGGTTTTCGGGTTTTAGATCTCGATGAACGGTCCCGAGATTGTGCAGGGCTATAATTGCGAGGGCAAATTTGGCGAGATCAAAACAGCATCGTCTTGGGAGAAATCCTTGCATTTCAAGATCCTCTGTAAGAGTTCGCCTCCAGATAGGAATTCCATGACAATGTAGAGTGCTTCATTATCTTCGACGACTTCATATGTTTGGATGATATTCGGGTGATATGGGAGACCGTGCCGGATGTAATGGAGAGTCGCTCCTTCCGTTCGAGCGTATCCTTCCATCGACGACGAGCGAAGAGAATCCAAAGCAAGAATCTTGACAGCTAATGTCGGTGTACGAATGTTGATGGCTGGGGAGGCCCGGAGGTCGATTGTTCAAATTACGTCCGATTTAGCACAGGAATAGACGAAATAGCCACAAATCAACTATCATGTCTGCATTGATGCCTCATTAGAGAACATGAATGATGTTCGTTGAATAGAAATGTTTGATCAGACTTTAATGATAGGAGGAAGACAATCAAGAGAAGAGAGACAACGAGAACGAAAAACAATGATGTTTGGATGACATTGGGAGGTTATACATGATATAGTCGATGAATGAACGAAAAGAACTCATGAATAATCACAGGCCGGACATACTACAATATTCATCATCATTTTCTGTTGGACGAGTAATATTTGTCGTTTTAGTTGTTTCTGGTCATCCAATGTTCAAGCTGGATGTTTCTGAGGGAATAGGTCAGTCAATTCGAGGTTTGTGTTCGATTGACGTGAGGGTTGAGAGAGGATCATAGCGGACAAAAAAGATGCTGAATGAGGAGAAGAAAGCAGTGTAAAATGAAAAAGAGTCGAAGATGCACACCATTTAAGCCAGTGGGATGTGAGGGCATGGTGATTCTTCACTTTCAACTTCCGATGGCGAACGCAATCGATGAGTCGTGATGTTTTACTGAATGAGGGAACAATCTGTAAAATTGAGTCAACCGAAGAGAACAATACATAGGTGAACCCCAAAACAGAGAATGAGAAATCAAATTCGTGGCTCCATCAATTCGGAGCATTTTTTCATGTGGATTGTGGGTTCGATCTAGTCTGATCTCTGAATTCGCTTTTCTAGAGATTTGCCCAGGTAGGGGTGAAATGATAAAATATAAGACGTCGAATAAGCGAATAAAAGGGAGGTCGAGTCTCGAAAAACGGCCTCAACTACATTCATCGAGGACGTGCTTGGTCCCTTTCGGAGACCATACAAGCCCGATCCAATCCTCCACCTGGTCAAAATACGCTATCCACTTCGATAACGCTCCAGCGCATTCTGCACGCGCCGTTCGGGAGTTTCTGCCAACAACCATCTTCACAAAATTACCCACCCAGCATGGAGCCCCGACTTGGCTCCATGCGACTTTTGGCTCTTCGGCCATATGAAAACTGAATTAAGGGGTTTGATCGTGGATTCTGATGAAGGTATTCTTGAGGCTGTGTACACATTCATGAGAGCACAGAAAGCTGAAATGAGGAGAAAGGTGTTCCGAAAAATGATGGCACAGTGTGAAGACGTAATAAGGAACGAGGGACGGTACTGAGCTTTGTCATTCAATGGGACGATCGAGCCGCCCCACCGACGGAAACTCCATTTCACAATTATCGTTTTTCTGATGCGTTTTTGATAAAACCGTGGTGGCGAAAACTAAAGTTGTGAAATGACCGTCGATCGCCCAAAAATTTATCGGCAAGGACCAATTCCCATACCTGTACTGTTTCTGCATACTTGAAGAGTTCTCTGATCCATTGCTTCACAAAGTCTTTTCCATCTCGAAGATCAAAGTAGATTGACTTCACACCTGATTTTGTTTTAATTGCTGATGCAACTGAGGGTATTCCACAAAACCCTCAAATCCACAAAACTCAAATGTCCAGAAAAAGTGAAAGAGAATCAAAATAGAAGTAGGTGAGGACCCAAACTTGGGTGCGCGTTTCGATCCTCGAGGAGTTGGAGCCCATTCTTAAATTTAAACCCATACAGGGTGGCCCAGAGGAACTGGGACCGAATTGTTCTCCCTCAATATTGCATTATTTTATTTTTCCTTCAAAATCACTCGAACAATTGACATTCTCCTTATTGTGAAAAATGCCGATACAATCAAAAATTTGTGAGAGTGAAGTGCGGGTGTTTGCGATCTGATCGTCCATTGTTGTATCGAGTGAGTAGTATAGAAGACGATTTGGGAACGGCTGCCTCAATTTGAAGTTGGTTTTCTCGAGTGCAGTTTGGTATTCTAAGCTGCAGTTGGTTTTCTGAACGACCGTTGGTTTTCTGAATGACCGTTGGAAATCTGCAAAAAGTTGGTTTTTAAACCATATCAGTGTGGATGTTTGATCAAAAATGTACAAATGGACGAGTTGGTAGATTCGAGACTTCCGCTGTTGGGACCCAGGTTCGAATCCCGGGATCGTCAACTTTTTCTTAAATGGATTTTTCTGACATGATCATACACATTTTGTGAAATTATTGCAGTATTCATGATCGGATGAGTAATGTTCGACAATTGGATTGAATTTGCCTTTTTTGAATCGGATCATCCCACTCTCTTAAACTCACCTCTTCTCTCCAATCAACTTATTGAGACTCTTCGATAGTTCAGGATGCACCATACAACAGCAATCAACACCTGGATGCGAAGCGCTGAAGTTTGAAGCGGAGATCAAGAATACTGAAGCCATCCATTCTCGTCATTCTCTAC